>PVKU01004058.1:0-157965 GCA_004027475.1 Anoura caudifer
TTGGCCGTAAAAAGAAGGAAAATCCTACCCCTTGCCACAGCATGGATGGACCAGGAGAGCATCATGCTAAATGAAATAAGCCAGTCAGAGAAAGGCAAGTACCATGTGATTTCACTCACATGTGGACTCTAACGAACAAAATGAACTAACAGGCAAAATAGTGACAGACTAATATACAGAGAGCAGGCTGACAGTTGCCGGTGGGAGGTGGGAAGGAGGGCATTTAGAAAAAAGGAAAAAACGCAAAAGACAGTTATGGTTCTATTAATATTGTAGTGGCTTTTTTTTTCCAAAGCTAAAGGTACAGATAAATGCAAAGACACTCTTTCTCTCCTTAAAAATTAGGGTGGGGAAAATAATATATGATGTCTACCTGGACCAGTTTTACACACAAAATTTATTCTCTAGATTACCAATTCCCGTGTTAAAGAAATCTCTCAACATCAGTCTCAATAGGAAATAACTTCCATGGCACCTTATACCATGTGCCCTCCCCAGGTGTAGACACAGTGACAGCCAGGTGCTCTGACCTCACTTTTGTTCAATAAAAGCCTGAAGAAATAAGAGTGACACTATAATGGCTGGAAGTTAGCACATGCCTGGCAGTACACAGAATGGCTTTTATAACAGAGAATACGCAGGAGTTGGTCAACATGTACATAGAGGTTGTGTGCCAGGAATCACATAAAAGCCCAAGTCACTGTCATCATTGTGTACATTCAGTATACGTGTACTGAATGCCTATGTGTGCCAGGTGCTGGGGGTTCTGCAAGGGTAAATAGGACATGACCCCGCCATCTAGGAACTTATGAATTCATTGGAGACTCACCAAATATATCAGGTATCTATACGTTATTTCTGTAACACAGGTCAGAAGATAATCACTGTTCCAACATGTTTAAATCAAATACTGCAGGACGTAAGAAAAAGTAAGAAGTACCCCCGCTAACCGCATTCCTTCTTAGAAAAACAATTGGATTTCGAATCATTTGTTCACAGGAGAGCGCCTTAAAGCCACAGAGGCATGAGTGTCTGTCCCATTTGCTCGAACGAAACAGAGGAGATTCCTCCAGTGAGTAGGAAAGTAAATCAGTCTGTCTATCCTCCTGAAACAAGTACTTTAGCAAACGAGACTTAGAACTAGTCCCTCGCAAAACTTTCTTACTGCTCATTGTGTGGAGCAAAGAGTTCTTACGCACACCCAAACCCACGCCCACACCATGTTCCACAACTTCAAAAAGTACATGCTATGCGTCAGGCTTATATTTTCCGTGACAGGAAACCGGCCCGCTGTCCGAGAAACAGGGTCCCTAGACTTCCTACCCACTGTCCAAGATCAGGCCTCCGATTTAGAAAACAGTACCATCGATGCTACACCTATTTCATCAGGAAAAATTCACTGTATCCTAAGAATCAACAGGTACGACACCTAAAGAAACACACAAGTTCAGAACTTCAGCACCATGTGCGAAGAAAAACAAGCTTTCAGCCTTGTTTTTAGAAATATTACCTTGGACAGATCAACTTTAAGTAAAACAAAATCTGCGGTAGCGTCTACTTTTGTATTAAAACTATATTTCTGGAATTCTCTTATTTCATCAGCGGTGGCATTCTGGAGAGACAGGTGCTGGCTGACACCTCCCAGTCTGTGCTGCAGGGGAACGCGCCCAGGGCAGGCGCGGAGTCCGCCAGCCACAGCCGCAAGGCGGCTGTGTCCTGGCTGCTCACCAGCTCCCCAAGTAAGGCTCTCTTGTGCCATGCTTTTAAATACCTTCCTTTTACAACCAGATTTTGATTTTTTTTTTCCTCAGAAACAGCTAAATCTCTGTGGAGCTACCAAATCATATTTTATAACTTAGTGTGTTCTGCCTTCCTACTTTTTTTTTTTTTTTTTTTTGCAGCTGTTCCTTTTAAGAGAGGGAACATTTTGCTTTGCACATGAAAATGGAGGTTTTTATTTAAAGAAGGAGTGTTTCTCTGCTTGTTGTCAGCCGGGCATCCGCTGTACTGTTTTATCACCTCAAGCCTGCTTAAAACATCTTCGTACGCAAACTGTGCAGCAGCCCAGACGCTTGAACATTCGGAGTTACAAACCCAATAGAAAGAGGGAAACTAAAACATAAACCAGGTCGGATCACAGAGGGCACAGAAAGCTAACTTGGTGCCACCTTTTCTCCAGCTGGAAGCACTTACGGCGCCGTCTCTGCAGTTGGTAAAAAGGATTCACAGCACAAATGGTTCTTTCAGCCACCAATGGCAAAAAAAAATGTGCCACGCTGTTAGTGCCATTTTCATGAAAATATTTATATGTCTATTCATGCATACCATGCCCACTGTAATAGGTTATGTTCCTACTATTTCATGAGAAATTTTATTAACATACGGGAGCTAAGATAATTTAAGGTTAAATACAATTCCCTAAGGACAGACGCATGTTCTATTTGCTTGAACAAAGTTCAAATGACGCAACTTTCAAAACCAGGGTTGCCCAACTGGGAGGGGTTCATAGGGCACAATCTTCTATTTAACAGAAGAATGTACTTTCCCATTTACTGCAGAATTAGTGTTCGTCCATTCGTATGAAAGAACAATTAATAGTATATAAGAAATAAATTATTGTAGTGAAGGAAAAGGTGCCTCAGAACCCCTGATTCGGAGCCCTCTCTTCTTCCCCTCCCCTTTCCATGGGGTACCTTCACCCGCCCTCCGTCCCAGACCTGCTTTCCTCTCGGCTCCCAGTGCCTTCATCACGACATCCCTCACGTTATACTGAAATGGCCCATCTCTCTGTCTGCCTTTGCGACTCTGTGTATACCTCCAGGGCAGGGGAACTGTGCCTGCTATGCTTTACCCAAGTAATTAAAAATAAATTTTACTGGCCTGAAATGACGTCAGTTAAAAGAACCAAGGTAGGTAACAGCTTCAAGTGGAATTCACAAAATTGCAAGTGCTTCCTATAAACATTCCAGTGGCATAATTTATCATTCAAAACTTCCGTCATAAACAGATCATTCCAAAGGTGGTACAGTTTGATGGCTTTATCCCTAGGCCTGACTTGAAAACTGACTTGCTCTCTGTCAATGTATCTCCAAAGAAATGTCACTGCAGTTGAAAGTACTCTTTACGTGTAACTTCTCTACACTTGTCAGGTGTTGTATTTGAAAACTGCTATCAGTGATAGCTAAAATATGTCACATTTAAAAAAACATTTGATAGACAAACAGTTACATATATAGGAGGTACTTCATGGGGAGAAACATTATGCTTTAAAATGAAAGCACCAACACGCATGCTTCACCTAACAAACTCTGGTGGTGTGGACTTCCACGAATTCATTCCACTGACTTAAGCCAATATAACCTATCAGCTGCAATCTTTCAAAGAAAATATAAGGGTACCCTTATATTATATGATTTAATTTTGCTGGCCTGCCTCCCCCCAAAAGTCTCTATATTTCTAATCAAGGAGTAGTCAATTACTTATTAAGTCCCTACTATGTGCAAGTCTTGTGCCCTAGGGGGTACAAATATGTATTAAAGTGCCCTCAGCTTTCACAGAGGCAAATTTGGGAAACAAAAGTTAAGGAACTCATTTTAAGTGACTCAAGACAGTCTAAGTAAAAGTTTTGAGGAGAGGGAATTTGATTAATTACCAAATAAATAGACAAAGCTTGACAAAGAAGAAAATAGGGACTAAGTAGCCGAGGACACATTCATGAAAAAACATTTGAGCTGAATTGGATTTTACTTGTTGGGGAAAAGGGAGTAGACAAACCAAGCATTGTCAGGAGCAAATAAAACGAGATGCAGAAAAAAAGCTCAGGCCCTGGCCTGGTAGCTCAGTAAGTTAAAGGGCAGCCCCAATACAGTACACCAATGAATACAAAAATAAGTAGAATTGCAAACCAATGTCTGTCTGTCTGTCTGTCTGTCTGTCTCTCTCTCTCTCCCTTCCTTTCAACTCAATAAAAAAATTTAAAATTTTAAAAAGAAAAGCTTAGTGGAAAAGGTTTTATCAGACAAAAATTCTAGAAGGGGAAAGTAAGTTAGAAAGATAGTTTGAGTTCTTGAAGGTGTAACCAAGATGTCACACCAAGACTGAAGTTTATTTTCAAGCCACTGATAGTTTAAGGCTTCCACTTGAAGCGGTGGTTCTCCAAGTGTGGTCTCGGGGCCGGGGGCATCAGCACCACCCGGGCCCTGGCCCCATCGCAGATTGACTGCATCAAACACTCCCAGAAGAGACTCAGCTTTGAACGAGCCTTCTGGCTGATTCCGAAGCATACTCCAGTTCAAGAAGCAAATTAAAATAATCAGAGCAAATTAAAATAAGGCAACGCATCCATTGTACATGCTGACAGCACGTACCACACAAAATGTGACCTGTGGGACGGGCATGAAAGAGAGTTTTCAGAGCCAATTTCCAGAAGACTGAAAAGAAGAGAAAGTAAATGTTTTTTAAAAGATCTGCTATGTGACATTTAACAGCATTTCAAGATCACCTTTTAATGTTCTATTAGAGCCTCTCTCTTAGAAGCTTATCATAAAAGGAAATTAAAAATGACTAAATCTTAGAGTGGAGATTATACAGCCTACTTGGTTTTGCTCCTCTTCTGAATAAGAAGTAGGAAGATTTCTCATCACGATATGATACATGCATCAGGAGGGAACTGGACAAAAAAGGAAGTAACATTTACTGGAGACTTCTCTCTCTCAGGCTGTTCACATGCATTATGCCATTTAATCCTCGCAAGAAAAAAATAGCACGAACCAGGCTATGTTATTGCCCTTTCATATAGATAAGAAAACCAGGGTTCAAAGAGGTAGGGAAACTTGAAAATAACCAATTTGTAAGCACAAAACAAGGAATTAAGTTCTTTTGCTTTTATATCTTACCATCTGCCAAGAAGCCCAGAGATTCCCATAAAAACAGAGAATTCGTATTATTCCCAGTTCACTTGATATTTGAGAGATTCTTCAGAGGTTTTCATATTGCGAATGCAACAGAGATAATATTTTACAAATACTTAACTGATCGCATTTTGTTTGCCCATTACGTCATTATTTTCTCACCTGCCGCCACCTGCAGGGGCGTGGGTGTCAGGTATCGCCTGACCGCTTTAGGAGACAACAGTCTTCAGTCCTGACTGAAGGGCTTGAGGTCCAGCCAGGAAGAGAAAAGGCAGCAAACCCACCTGTGCCCCCGGGGTCTGGCGAAGAACGGAGGTGAAGGGAAGGTCGTGGTTCCCCCAGGTTCCCAGTTTCTCCTCTCTGAGCTTCACATCAATACAGAAAAGCCAAAGAGAAGAGGGATTTCCAGCCTAAATTCTGTTTAGGAATCTGTGAATAGGTTGCCTGGTGGGCACTATGGCAAAGACCTCAGAGTAAACTTGGAGGTGCAGAGTGCTCAGACGGAGGGCTACACCCAAGTCAGGCTCTAGGGTGCCCTCCTGGGGAGTATCAGAAAGCACCTTGCCATGGTCCCAGCGTAACAAGTGATCAAGGTGACAGGGTAGCCAGAGGGCAGGTGAGGCCTACCAGGCCAGAAAGGCCAATGTGAGGGGGCTACTCCAGGACAAGGATCCACAGGGTCACTGGGTCCTTCCCAGTTCGCACAAGATCAGATCATAAAGTAAACCAACCACAGAAATCAGCCACATGGGCCAGCTGGGCCCTGGAGATGGGGGGAGTCTGCCCAAGGAAACCCACTGGTCCCCTTTCCCCAGGAGGGTCACCCTTGTCCCTCTCCATGCCATCGAGAAGCTGATTCCTTAGTTATCTGTTATTTATTATTTAGCAAACATATAATAATAGCCCTTATTGTATCCAAGGCACTATTCTAAGAGCTTTATAAATGTTAGTTCACTGCACACAATCACAATAATGAGAGCTAAAGACTGTTCTTATCCCTGTTTGCAGATTTTTTTTTAAAAAAAGGAAAAGATAGAAAACTTGGGCACAGAGAGTTGCAGAAAAAAGGCTCAGTAGTAGAGCCAAGAATCAAAGCCACCGCTGCTTAGCCAGGACACCAGAACGAGAACCCCACACGTTCACTGTTACCTAACAGACCCCAACTGGTCACAATGAATTTTAAATGCGATCATGCTCTGCTGTTTTCTGGTTACCCCACAACCAGAGAGGTTGTGGGAGCAAAGAAGAGAGAGAAGAGGAAGAAGAAACCAGGAAGACAAGGGAGAGGAATCTGCATTCCTTTCCACGTCCAAGTGGCAGTTTGGGCACATCTTCCATTTGGGCGAATAGGAATGGTGGCAGTCGACAACTGCAAGAAGGTCCTTCCAAACGCTGGTAAAGCGGGCAGTTCCGGAGTGAGGGGCGGTGACTCATCTGCACGGGTTTTCCTCTTACCTGGTCGAGTTACCCCTGGAAACTTGAACTAGGAAGCACGGCTTGAACCTAAGTGAAATCAAAAGACATACTGTTTCTCTCGTTTTTGTTTTTGTTTTTAAATGTCCAATCCGACAAGCATTCTTTGGTTGCGTTTCACTTTTTCCACACAAGTCCCCAAGGCTGAAGTGCCAACCTTCTTCAACAGACCAAACCTGGGTTTGCTCACACGTGCCCAGAGAGCAAAGCCGCCCGTCTGGGTAAGACTTCACACCCTCCCCAACAGAAGGTCAAACCTAACACCCAGAACAACAGCAAGGGAAGCCAAAAGTAGACTGGATGTAGCACTAGAAGTTGAAGGCAGCGTTGTCAGCAACGCACTGCCCATTTCGGGATTTTTCGGGATTAAAATGAATTCACTTGAAGTAGAGGGTGTTTCCGAGGCTTCACGGGTTCCGTTGATTACTTTTCTCCCCGATGAAACACGACCGAACGGAGCCACTGTTAAGGGCGACACAATCTCAGTTCCTGATGGACTGCACTATGGGATGCGTGGCCCAGTAAAAGTGGCAGGTTTGGGGCGCTGACAGCACCTTATATTTTTCTGAGATTTGGCTCAGTTTTTCAAATCTAACATGCCACGGACCAGGTCCTAGGCTATGGTGTTAGTACAATGTCTGTAAAAAATGATTCTTTCAGGGAGGGGAAGAAAAAGAACAGTGCTTTCAATGTTCAGTATCCTTTACATCTGCTGCTCAGCTGGAAACACTGTTAAAAGGCCATTAGAACCTTAATGTAACAGACCTCGAATGCTATGAAAGGCAGGGAGCAATTTGCTGTTTGTGTTAGGAGTATCAGCCCCAGCCACTTCCTTTTCAAGGGCTGAAAACAGCTTCTGTCGTGAGCCGTGAAAATCAATTCCACAGTAACCAGGCTGAACTGTGACTTAGGTGGCGTATACCTCCAGGCTACCGCTGCACAGCAGACGCTCCTTGTGGGCACCCAGAACGCCTTCCCGAAGTCCCAGGCAGCTGCCCCCTGGAAGTACCTGCAAGGCACTGGGCAGACCTGGGACTTCCAGGAACCTTCAGGCTCATCTCCAGGGACCCTGGTTCTCTCAAACGCTTAATTAGGTTAAAATCGGAATTGTCACCCTGAATGAAGATAGCTTTAGGAAATGTCGAGCGGGGGAAAAGTCTGCTCTTGTTTATTTGTATTGCATCGTGCTATTTGTCCTGATTATAGTAATCGTGAGAGAGGCTCATTTTTTCAAAATAATACTGTTTCAAAGCCTTTCCAAACATAGAGCATTTTTAAGCTTTTTTCAAATACAAGGTCATACTTTGGAAAGTAAATATTTCAGAGGAATAATGATGGTTTTGTCAAGAGCTGCACCGTATACACTAATGGTTATAAAGATAAAAATTCACCTTTAAATGTGTTCCATAGTTTGTTATTCCAGTTATAAATGCAATCTTGGTTGCAACACAGAATTAAGGGTGTTATAACCTATATTTCTGCATAGAGTAAACCCTTTGCTAAACTGAAAACCTTTGTATAATTTACTAAGCATGTTCTGGATATGAATAAATTGCCAGCTTTGGCTGGTGTGGCTCAGTGGCTTGAATGCTGACCTATGAACCAAAAGGTCACTGGTTCAATTTCTGGTCAGGGCACATGCCTGGGTTGCCAGCCAGCTCTGCAGTTGGGGGTGCTGAGGTAACCACAAACTGATGTTTCTCTCCTTCTATTTCCCTTTCCATTTTTCTGGAAATAGATAAAATCTTTTTTTTAAAAAAGGATAAATTTCCACTCTTAAATCATAACAATTGTTCATATTTATGCATGTAACTTTTTACAATATTGTTTATCTTTATATCAATAACCCAGGCTGAGAAATTGATTCAAAGTTAATTTGTTAAATTAAGATAGCAATTTTACAAAATGAAAAGTATCATTTCATGGTTTTTGCTGGAATAACTAACTTGAACACTTGTTATTTAGACTGGAATTTAAGTGGTTTACCTTATACATATTTTCTTGACTAAAATAAAGAAGGTTGAGTTTATACAACATCCTCTCTGTTGTACAAAACACATCATGAAGAGCTCTGATTTTTGGAAATCTCCAAGGTACCTTTCTTTATAGAGGGAAATGCGGCAATTGAAAAGTGATTACATATAGTAATTTTGTTGTTGATGACATAAGATTTGCCACTTGCAACCTATTTTGTATTAAATTGAAACTGACCTTTTATAAGAGCCATGTGGTAATGTAAGGAAAATGAACATATTCTTTATTGCAGTCCTATAAAAAGATTGGCCTGAGCTTTTAACATAGTACTTGACCTCCTGGTGTCTGAATACCCTCAAGTATGTGAAAGAATATTGAATAAGATACCACTTAATCCAATGAGTAGTAAAAGCGCAATAAAAGCCTTTCACACATTAGCACTCGATAATATAAAAGTAACAGTAAACTATGTTCTCTTAGTATGATGCAAATATACAGCTGGAGGAGATAGATCAAGTAGGAGTGTTCAAGAATTCCGCATTTTTAGATTAGTAACACTTTAGAATTATAAATTCTTATTTTCAAACAAGAGCCTTCATTATGTCAAAGATCATTTAAACATTTGCTAACCTTTTAATGTAAAAAAAAATAAAATAAAAAGAATGTCAGCTATTTTAACTTTACCATTTTTTTTTTTTACATTTTAAAAGGTCCCAATCATTGGAATTTGGAATAAAACAGAAAAACACACAGCTCAAGAATAATATTTTTTTACTTTTTTAGGAAAAAGTTGAGGACTGCCATTTTAAAATATCCATTATATCTAAAAGCGCAGTGGCTTTTTTCAAGTTCATTTCACAACTGCTATTGAGTTTGAGGTTTCCGACCCAGTAAGAAAATAATAATTGAAAGTTACTCATCTTTTTTTTTTTTTTTTTGAAAGCTCCAAAGTGTGTTCTTTGCAAAGAAATTTGTTAAAATTAAATTTAAAACATAAGTCCTCTGTACCCACAGAAAGCCATAGTGGCAAAGAATAATAAAGATCTTACAGTAAAGGAAGCTTTCCAGCACCTCCATAAAACAATGGTGAGGTTCCCGCCTACTAGTGCAGACCTGCTCTTGGCAGCGGGCTTAGGCTCCTTTTGTTCTAAGGATAGCTGATTATGGATTGAATTGATCCAATCAATCTTTCTCTTAGTTCCCCCAGTGGCCAATGTAAACATTTGAAAGAAGGTTGAGAAGATGACATCAGAAGTACAACCTGGAGGAGCAACACATTCTGGGTGGCGATTCTTACCCAAGTTCAAGGGGAAAAACAACACAAGATCATTGCCCAAATACGACTGTCTACCTGCCAAAAACCAAAATGACATTCAGCACTCCCAGAGTGTGGCTCCCAGACACTCAAAGGATGGTGCCTGGACCAATGGCATCAGCATCACCTAGAACTTGCCAGAATACAGGCCCTGCTCCACAGCTACTGAATCAGAGACTTTGGGAGCGGGGCCAGGTGTTTGTGTGATTCTGATGCAAGATAAAGCCTGTGCAGCTCGGCTCTAGATTGCTGGTTCTCCTCCCCGGATGCACATCAGAATTACTCGGGAGACAAGAAGAGAGAGAGGGAGGGTGAGTATCTGGTCCCAAACCAATGAAGTCAGAATATCTGAAGATGGACCTCAAGTTTACATGTCCTTTTTAACATCTCACACGATTCCAGGGTAGCCCTGGCTGCTTCCATCAGCCCTCAGTTCTTTGGGATTCCCATTAAGATTATGAAAATTAACCAAGCCACTCAGCGGCCATCCACTTCTGGAAGTGGGATGACTGGTCCAGGTCAACAGCCATGGTCCCTTTCTCTTCCAGGCTGGGGCACAGGAAGCAACTGGGAATGAGAAAGGTGAGTGCATGTTCTGGGTCACTTCTGAGGGTCATCTGCCTCGTCAGGGAAGACACACACACACACACACACACACACACACACACACCTGAAGAAATCACCTCTTTTTGTGCCTCGGGCCATTATAATGAGGCTTTGGCAGCAGTCTTGTTTCCATAGGGGGGCTGACCTGGGGGAATGTGGACCTGGGACTGTGCGGATACCTTGAGCTTCCGCTTTCTCAATCCTAGAAGCACTCTACACTGGGACTTCTTAAGTGAAATAATGGCCTTCCCTGAATGGAAGCCTGTTGATTCAGGATTTTCTGTGACCTGCTGCCAAAAGTATCTTAAGTGACACACTTATTTCAGGCAAGAGTTTTAATTAATACCTTGCCTTCTTCAAACTCTCTTATTGAAACTTCTACATAGCAAAGTTTCAGAGTTCTTTTTCTGCCTCCCTTCTCTGATGAACTCTGTTGCCTCTGCCTTTCTCCTCTCCTGTCAGCCCCCAGCACCTCCTGTTTTAGTACCTCAAACAGCCCCCCGCTTTCCTCCTCCTCTCCCCCTGGCCTTTCAGGATCTGCCTTCTCTTTCATCCTGTTTGTACTGCTGGACCAACCTGGAATAAAACTTCCATCTTGTTGCTTCACCGCCAAGAACCTGGGATGATGACCTACTTCCTGCGGGATAAAATCCAGGGTTTTCCAGGCCCATCGGAAACCCAACCGCACTCTCTCTGTTGAATATCATTTCTCACAGGTTCTTAACAGACCCCTCTCTATGCTGTCCTATCCTCCACACACACGGTTCTTCTCATGCCTGGAACCTTCTTTGATGTCCCTTTGTCAAATGCTACCCACCCTTCAAGGTTCCTGTCATGGTTAATTTTACATATCAATTTGACTAACCTACGTATGGGATGCCTAGATGGCTGGAAAACCTTATTTCTGGGTGTGTCTGTGAGGGTGTTTCTGGAAGAGATTAGCATTTGATTCAGTCTAACCAGTGACCAATTGGTGAGGCGTCACAGAACAAAAAGGCAGAAGAAGGGGAATGCCCTCTCTCTCTTCCTGAGCTCTGAGCTCTCTTTTCCTGCCTTGGGACACCAGGGAGCCTGGGACTCAAGCCTTGGACTCTGAGACTTCTACCATTGCCCCTCCCCCACCCTCTTCTCAGGCTCTCCGCCTTGGAGGACTGAACCGATGCCACCACTTTCCTGGGTCTCCAGCTTGCAGAGAGTAGGTCATGGGACCTCTTGGCCCTCATAACCTTGGGAGCCAGTTCCTATAATAAATCTCCACTTACACCTACAGCTTGAGAGAGATGCAGAAATACTTGTAGACTCTATTGGTCTGTTTCTCTGGAGCACCCTAATACCTTCCCAATTAAAGTTTGCCTCCTGCTTTCAGCAAGGTCCTAGAGACCACTGCATCCCATGATTCTGGTCATTAGAGGGTACCAATGATATTTGGCACTTATGACCTGGAAACAGCACTGTTTCAATCTTGGGGAGTGGAGTAACTACCGTATTTTGCTGTTATAATGCACACCCACATTTTTAGACCAAACTCTCAGGAACAAAAATCTTTCATTTTAATTTTTTATTTCAATTTTTAATTATTTATGTTTAGATACCTCTTTTTTGTATTATAAAGGGTATTATTTTGCATACAGATATCATCATTGCTTTCTAGAATTACACTTATAATGCATAAGCATAAATAAAAGCATTAAAACATTTATATAGATATGGAATTAGTACTACCCATGTATAATGTGCATCCTTATTTTTCTCTCCAAAATTTAGGCAAAAAATTGCCCATTATACATAGGAAAATATGGCAACTAATTTTTCATCTTGATGAAAATTTTTAACATTGTTTTTTACACTGCCACAGAAAAAAACTGTGACTTAAGTTTCAAAATGGGCACAGCTGATTACAGACATTTTGATAATTCTGCACATTCTCAGAGTTAACAGTTCACCCCAACCTGTTTGGGGAACCGCTTTCTGTCAGCCACACTGGTATTCTTAATCCTCCGAAGGTTTTATGATACTTAGTGTGGTCTCTACTGCAAAGCACAATAAGTCACAGTATTTGCATGGCCTCATAAACCAAATGAAAGTTTCTGGGACACTTCTCTCTTCCAATCTCTCCTCTCGCTCTCTTTCACATTCACATATACACACGCATCAGTCTCTGATCATTGTCAATCACCTAGTAGGTGCTCAATAAATAACTTTTGATTGATTAATAATCTTTTGGTGATACCAATTTTACCTCTTAAACCTTTCTTGAATCCTTCAGCTTCATTTCACTTCCACCGTGATGGGTCCAGCTCAAAGTTGACATCACCTCCTCTCCCTGTATGTGCTTTTGTTCCCTCTGACCCGTTCTCTACAGACCAACCAAAGCAACCTTTCAAAACCATGTCCAACCCTGACTAAAACACTTTCTTACCAGGTTCTTATTGCTCTAAGCTCAAGGCCAAAGTCACTGCACTGAGTTATAGGGGTTTCAGGGCTGATCAAGGAAAGAGACAGGACCCGGAGGTGACTGTAGACCCAAGGAGCTTTATTTGGGCGTAACTTGGACAGACTGCCTGTGAGAGTATGTCCCTCGCAGCACGAGCCCTTCCAGAGGTAACAGAGGGGCCACAGCCAAAAGGGAGGTGGTGAAGGGAACTCCCCGGTCGGAGGGAAGAAGGAGGCTGTTCATCTAGACACGGGTGCTGAGCCTCAGGGTGCGGAGGGCAGCCATGGCTTAGAGCCTTTTCCGGGGCCCAGGTCTGTCCTGTAAATAGCTGGCAGATGCCGGGTGCAGTTCTGTGAGGCACACAAACAGGAAGGCTCTAAGTGATTAAAAATGTGCTTCTTTGGAACTGTGTTTTAAACAACTAGCTGTGTAAAAACATTAGGTTAGCATCCACAGGCGACAGGTGCCTATGGCGAAAAGGCAGACGCAGGGCCAACACGCAGGGGTCCTCTTCGGATCGGGCACGGGAGTCATCGCTCCAGTGGAACTCAGGTGCTTCTTCTCCAGCGTCTCTCTCATCCTGTTCCCCTTTCACTAGCTGTTCCCCCAGGTTCTGGAATGTTCCTCATGTTTTCAGGGTCTTCTTACCATAGGTAACGTGCGCACCCTCACTCTCCCCTTCCCTCACTGGCTCTGTACTCCGTTTTCAGAGCCCATGGTCCTTCCTCAGAGAGAAGCACATCCCTAACCCCGCGATGAGATCAGATGCCCCTACTAAATGCTTTCACAGGTGCCCTAGTGCTGGGCAGTTACCTCAGCCATCCACGGTAAATGGTGCCCTTATTTCTGCTTCCCTTCCCGGATTAAACTTCCCCGGGGCCCTATATCCAGCACCTGGCACAGCAACTTACACACAGTAGGTAAACAAGAAATACTTACTGGGTGAATGCAAAATAGATGCCTAAAGGAAATGGAGAATAGGTTATAAAAATAACCAATAACCTGGATAAAGCGTAAATGCGGGGTCGAGTTTCTGTTTTTCTTTGTTACTAACTGGTGCATTTGTTTAAAAGTATTTTTCATCCAGGTTTATTAAAAACTCTTAAATATTTCCATCCAGGTTCATTAGAATTTTTAACCTTTTACCTAAGACTTATCACTATGAAACCTTTTATTTATTAATAGGCCATCCCAGAGAATCAATTATACTTTCACATTGTACCATCACTGAAAAATGAAAAATACTGAAGAAATCTATGACTCTATTTAAAGTTGAATCATGTGCCAGCTAAAGAATTTAACAGAGAAGAATTTGGTCTATAAAGGATACAAGCACTAAGTATAAATGACAATTAAATATTCTGTTTATATTGGCAAAACAACTCTAAGTTCTCCTTGCTGGCCTTGCTAAAAGTCTTTGGAAAGATGAGAATTAAGGGGAAAATAGTTTTATAATGTTACTTTTGTCAGCTTGACTATAAGTTAGGACCAAGCTAATAAAATTATTTTATCAACAATTCCTCTACTACAACGTTTAACCTAAACTCCTATTTCTATAAAAATCCAGTGACTGAGTGGTAAGTCACTTGGGTTTAAAAGGACTTAATCATTTTGAGTTTTTTAAGTGTTCATAAAACTCACCTATAATTATAAAAGAAAACTGGTCATGCTCTCACATAAATTATGATGCAACGTTTATACTGTAACATTTTAAAGAATGCAATGCTGTATATTTTAAATGACTTTTGATAGTGGCCTACATTACTCTGTAGTTTTAAGCAAAAAAGTACATCAGTCAACTCACATGAACTCTTGTTCCCAATGACGACGTGCTATCCTCTAATTAAATCACCTAAGATAACTCTGTTCGCAAGGACCATTCTAAAATTAATTCTCCGATCAAGAATTTAACAAGTGGCACTCCTAACAGCCCAGATTTGAGATTGCTTTGATACCTGGAATGTGATTCTTTTAGAAAGCGAGTGACTTGACAAATCATTAAAAAATATATATGTGAATTTCGGCTAACCCATTTATACCTCACACTGTTCTTTGAAATGGTATTAAAAATATCAGCCAACCCAAGGGAGGGCAAAGGAATCAGAAATCAGTGCAGCAGGCAGATAAATGGAAACTAAATAATTTATCCCCAACTAGGATATTTCACGTGGCTGTAACAGGGTCACCAAACATGTTTCCCCATCTACATGAAGGTGATATCTGTATGCTAACTGAAAAGAGGTCTGTGTTAATGGCAAACACATTAAGCCGGTATGTTGGGGGAGTAGAGGGAGGGACTGCAGGTGCCCTGGGAAGCCCACCAAAGAAAGAAAAGTACTTTTGGACAAAGGCCAGGTTCACTGAAGTGTTTCATGGGCTCAGATTTGAAACCAGTAATGAAAGACTAAGAAAGCTTCCAGTATATCAGCACAGTGTAACCAAATGTTCTGCATTGTTTAATTTTAAACTTTCAGATAGCTTTTTAGATTTTTCAGATAGACTGATATCAAAAAGATAGTAAGAGTTTCTTTCTTAATTTTTAATTTTTTCCAATTACAGTTTACATTCAATATTATTTTGTTGTTTTTTTTTTTGTTGTTGTTGTTAAGACTTTATTTATATTAGAAAGAGGGGAAGAGACGGAGAAAGAGAGGGAGAGACACATCTGTTGCTGCCCCAACCAGGGACCAGGTGGAAACCCAGGCATGTGCCCTGACCAGGAATTGAACTGGGGAACCTTTCCATTTGCAGACTGATGCTCAACCAAATGAGCCACAACAGTCAGGGATATCTTGTTTTAGTTCAGCGGTACAATGTAGCAGTTAGACAGTCACATACTTCCCAGCATGTTTCCCTGTTATTTCCAGTACCCACCTGACACCAAACATACTCACTACAATATTACTCTCTGCATCCCTATGCTGTACTTTACATCCCCCTGACTACTTTGTCACTGTCTACCTGTACTTCTTAACCCCTTCACCTTTTCCACCAGTTCCCCAAACCCTCCTCTGTGGCCTCCATCAATCTATTTGTTCCCTGTATTTATGAGTCTGTTTGTTTCTGTTTGATACTTTAACACCCAGCTGTAGTCCTCCAATTCTCAAAATACCTGAGATAGGAAAAAGGGGCAAAGTGAATGCTGAAAACGGTTATTTATTTACTTTTTTCCCTAACCTGTGGACAGAAACTTCCCTACTCCCTCTACCTGGGTGAAAGCTTCCTGTAGTAAGCTTTGTCGGACTAACCCAATGTTCCAGTAGACTTCTTATACTGAAAAAAGTCGGTACAAGTTCTTTTGTTTCCACCTTTCATATAATCACATCTACGCAACTACAATGATGGGAAAATGCATAAATACATGGACAACTTAGTTTGGGTAGAGTGGTCAATTCCTGAGAACATAAAATGCAAAGTCAAAGTGATTTTGAAAACTGTCAGGGGCATCCAAACTTTTGGCATCTCTGGAACACACAGGAAGAAGAAGAGTTGTCCTGGGCCACACATTAAATACACTGCGACACCTAATCACAAAAAAAATGTGACAATGTTTGAAGTAAATTTATGATTATGCATTAGGCCGCATTCATAGCCATCCAGGGCTGCATGTGGCATGCAGGTCGCAGGTTGGAAACCCCTATTAGATTTTGCAAATAAATAGAAAATATTCAGCACATACTGTGAGGACATACATGTGGTGATTGTAATACCAAGCTATATGCAATATTGGTTGAGGAAAAAACGGACTTTACCGTCCTGTCATTCAACGAGTACAGAATGGCAGTGGCCAAGGTTAAGTCTACGGACCCGAGTGCCTGGTTTTGAATTCCAGCCTCCTCACTTTCTCACAGAGTCAACCTTGGGCAAGTTAATTGTTCAAGTCACCTGTTGCTCAATCTCTTCATCTATAAAACCAGGATAATGATAGGATCTCCTGAGTTATTACAAGGAGTCGATAATAAGGCAATGTTTTAAAAGTAGGTAATGTTTTCAATTAAGTGCTAGGCACAGAGTAATTTCTATGTAACAGATGGTTAAATAAAGTTGCATGGATAATCGTAAGTCACCATTGGTCCACTACAAAGTAATGCAATACGTGACTGCAAGGAGGCTCGAAGCGCAAGAGTGGAACAGTAAGCCTCAAACAGCATTTCCTGAATTGCCCAGACTTTTCAGCGGATGCTCTTTTCAGCTATGGAGTTCCATTAGAAGTTCAGAGCCATCCAGATGAGTCTGGTTGGAAATGAGATAGTATTACTGACGCTCAAAGGAAGACCGGGATGTTTCTCACACTGACCTTTGATTGGAATAACAGTCCCACAAAGAACTTGATGATCCACTGCTCTCAGTATCTTCCCAGAAGACAGAACAAGAGAAAATAAGCAAGCGCACTGTGAAGGCTTTTGGCGCGATACCTGGAAATATTCTGATGCCACAAGAATTACTAAGCATTAGCATGGATTGCTGAGAGGGGCTCAGGAGTCTGCCCCTTTGGGAGGTCTTTCAGACAAGGACAGATAGGGTATGCGAACTGCCTGGGATGCTTTAAAATCAAGGCTAAGTGAAGATTAATGGTGCAAACTGCCCCTCGACAGCCTTCTCCTTCCCAAGCACTCTCTGAGTGTAACTTTACATATCCCCCATCACAGTCCCTCATCTTTGGAGTTTGAAGAACTCCCTTTTTATCTTAGCATAGAAAAGGGCAACACTGTTTCACAATTGTGAGTTCTGAGTCAAACTTTACTAATGTTGTGATGAAACATAATGTCCTTATTACTTCTCCGTTGTTTTACCAGGCAAGCTACCTGCAAAGGTCCTTCAATTAGAAACAGATTTCAGGCATCTAAATTCTGAACAGCAGTTCCTTTAAATTCATGTTCCTTGGCAGACAAACGGCATATGCCATTTCTCAAGCAAGCCATTAAAAGTCCAAACAAGGCACAAGATGAAAAGGAGTTTGAAGAAAGGATAACCGCCACATACTAGTTAATTATTGTAAATTGTTATCAGGAACAAGGGAGGAGAGGAAGAGTGTGTTCATTTAATAAAGAGACATATTTCCTAAGTGACAAGTTCAACAGCAATAAGTAGCACTGAGCAAAGTTTATTTTGAAAAATAAATGTATATCCTTAATATGCAATTATCTTACAATTCATTTCTTTTCCTACCAGATGTGCCTCTGACTCCAAAGTGATCTGTACCTTGATGATTTCAAGTCAATAGTACTCTTAGTCCTAGAAAGTGACTTTAAAAAAATTGGACACATTTTGGAAATCCATAGCTATTAGTAATCACTGTAATTGTCAAGAGGAAACCTTGTAGTTAAAAACAAAACCTGCAGTTAAAAGTATACTGAAGGATTTCGTTTAACCTCTGCATATGTTCTCAGGAAAGTAAATGATGGCCACAGACAGAAATTATTTACACCGAAAATCTTCACCTCATGTTAAGGAGATGGGCATCATGCTAAGCATGGATTGTAGTCTCCAGAAAGTCCCATTATCCACTAAAGAAAACTGAAGCAATTTAAAAATACCTAGCAGTTTCACTCTTTTACATATCTTATCTAAAATCATGTTGGGGGAAATACCTGTTTAAAAGATAACAGATTGAAAAAGCCCAGATGAGAGGAAAAAAAAGTTCCTAAAAGAAGTCATCCATACTACAAACCTTTTAAAAGTTGAATTTCCTGAGATTTGGGGAGGGTAAAAAAAAAAAAGAAAAAGCAAAGCTGATCCTTATCAATTAATTAAAAAGAATGAAATAACAGTAGACCAAAGGGGAAGGGGAGTTGAGAAACTTAAGGAGCTGGAGGGGCAGCGGGTCTCTATGCACTGATTAGCAAATTAAGGAGTTCTGGACAAGGGTAGGAAAGTAGCCTTATAATGCGACACAGGTTCTGCCTTGGACTCGCCAGAGGCTGTGTCTGGCTCAGAACTGGAAAACGCTCTCTGTATATAATCCTCTCTGTTAGCGTGATGTATGGGCTACTTTTAATGCCTAAATTCATATAAATGTGTCATTTCCGCGTAAGTGAAAACCCTCACTTGTGGAGTTGGTAGATCACCCGTAATAAAATAGCAATTCCACAGTGTTTCGAAACTGTTATGTGTAAAGGTATCTGCAAAATGCTTGTCATCCGGCGACCGGTTCTTTGGCAAAACGCGGAAAGGCTGGTGGAAACTCAGCCTTTTGACTGGGCCATCTGAGGTCACGGAGGACTTCAGCTTCCAGTGGGAGCAGCCCCGCGCCCTGGCAGCATCAACCCGTCGCCTTGTGCCTCTCTCAGTTCAGTTCTTTCACAGCCACAGGATTCTCTCTGCCCGACACGTTTCATTCACAGAGCCCCAGAGAAGCTCGGACTCGGTTGGAGGTAAGAACCGGAAAACACGCACCCAGGCTGCTGTGCAAGTTGCTGGAGACCAAGTGCTGCCCCCACACTGGCGTCCAGAAAGCCGATGGGGGCTCTTAGGCTCTCGATAGAGTTATGCTAGCGGTCGGGCAGGCAGGGGACACTGAAACCAATGCACTTCTGAGGCACCCGCGTAAATTGGCTCAGCTTCCAGGAGCCTGCAAAGGAGGCCGCGCTCTGGAACCGGCGCTGCTCTGGGTGGCTGGGGTTCTCCGCCCCCCCAACCTCAAGAGATGGAAAGCAACCGGGGAAGCACGCCCCAAATCAGAAACAGACAGCCCTTGAACTCCCCAAACTAGCCAGGAACTGCAGAAGTCTGAAGGCCGACTCCTCCGGTGGGGCCCCCGCAGCCTGGCTCGCCCCTAGCCGGAGCACCGCACGCTCTGCCTCTCTGTACCGCAGAGAGAGCGGAGCGAGAGGCAAGGGAGCTCTCCGCGTCTCTCCACCGCCCCCGCCGGCGCGAGGGCGGGAGTGGAGAAGGCGCCACTCAGACTGTGGCGCTAGGCAAACTGCGGCCGCAGTTTTTCCAAGTTTGCCCGAGCGAGAGGCGTGGGGTGGGTGCCCCGCTCAGCAATCTGCCCCCGCGTGGCAGCCACCCCCGAGTGTCCCGGGCTCCGGGCCCGCCCGGCAGGAGCCAACAAGCAAGGGGGCGCAAGGGCGCGAGAGCAGAGAAAGGGAGGGAGGGGATGGAGGGCGCTCCCGCGTGTGCACACAATGAGGCTGCTGAGTCGCACACCTTCCCCGGCGGGATCAGTCGAAGAAGCATCCGCCGCCCCGTGCGGTGGTGCTGCGTGCAGGGAGCCCCGACAGAAAGTGAACACCAACAACTCAGCAAGAGGGGAAGGAGGAGAGCACCAGGCGGCCCGTGGCATGTGTGGCCCAAGAGGGCTGCAGCCTGCCGGGCCGCAGACCCGCGCTTACCTGCGATCTCCTGGTAGGGGATGTCCGCCAGGCTGAATCCTTTGGCACCGTAAGCCTGGCGGACCTCACCGCAGCTCCGAGCCTTCACATCCGCCCCGGCGGGGAGAGACAGCAGCAGCCCGGAGAGGGGAAGAATCACAGCCCCGATCCAAGAAGGCATGGTGCAACATGCAAATCCAGCTCGGTAAACCCCACGGCCCGTGCGCTCTTCACCTTGCCCCTCAAGCCGAAAGCCCGCCAGAGCCAGCGGCGCGCTTCTCGCCGCTGCCCAGCGTCACCCCCTTCCGCCAGCCGAGGGGACGAGCAGCGCAGCCCTCTGGACTGCGCTCAGCAAACTTTTATAAGCCAGATGGAGATGGCAAGCCAACCAGGGCTGGCTGGGAAAACAGCTGCCTTGCTCCTCTAGCCCCCCAGATCGAAAACGGTGCAATAAAAACGAGAGAGAGAAGGCACTGTTTCAAAAACCACCATGAGGGTTCAGAGCTGCGATCCGAGTTCCGAGCCGCAGAATCCTAGAGCGCTGCGAGCTTGGCTCGCCAGAGTGTGCAGCGAAGGTGGGAACGCGCGCCGGCTCTCCTGGGAGGGAGATGGACAGGCGAGCGCGAGTGTGTGTGCGCGCGTGTGTGTCGGTGCGAGCGGGGGTTCTCGGGGATGTGTCTGCGTGGAGGTATGTGTTGGGGGTATACGGGTTTCAGAGGAAACCTCAGCTTCACACAGGCTGAGGGAGAGTCCTGCTGAAATAGGAAGAGAGAAATCCTGGAGGCAAGAGCGAAGGAGAAAGGAGGGGAGAGAGAGAGAGAGAGAGAAACGTGCTACTCAGTGCACAGCCGAAATTCAGAGGCAGAATCGAAGGGAAAACCTGGACTGGATCTAGCTCTACTTTGTAGAAAGAAAAAAAAAGCGGGGGAAACATTCCTGTTTCCTCATTCCCATCACATCCTTCATACTGGTCCCAAAACACTGCCTTAAATGACATAAGTAATCAACTTAGAAACACAGTATTTTAAGTCATTAACTCATGTTACTAAACTATACCTTTATGGGAGTAAAGGACTGCAATTTCAATTGTTGCTCTTACTCCATTCACGACCTCCTGAAACAAAGCCAGTGTAGAGATGAACATCTAGGGGAGCCCCTCAATAGCAGAGCACGATCCCCACTGTATTTAATTGTCTAATTTCTGTTTTTCTTTGTTTGTTTTTATTTTCTAAGGACAGACCGTTGGTGCTCGCGTTAGAGACCTGTTTTTAATTTTTGTTTCTGGACCCATTTTAATTTCGAGTATTCCCTACTCGTGACCATAAATCATCGCGGTTAGGTTTCTCGTGTGTAGAGGAACTGGAAAGTTAAGAAGACCAAGAAGAACACAGAAGCCACAGAAACAGAGAGCAGAGGTCAGCCTGTTGCATGAAGGAAGATATTGGGGCAAGGAGTGATCTCTCTCTCCTGCCTTCCCAAATGGTCTCACCTACTAGACTGAACATTGTTTTCCAGGTCAACAGAATTCCCAAGTGGAAAATCAATTCACTTTCTTCTTCCTGTCATGCACTCAAGTTCTGTGAAATGGGATAAAAGGGAAAACTCAGAGTTGGCTAATTTCCATTGACTTTCTTAGTTAATGAACACTGAATTCTCCGTGTTACAACCCAAAGTTCCTGCAACTACTAAGGTAGATAAACTCAAGACAAAAAAAAAAAAAAAAAAAAAGGTTACTAACTTGTGTGATCATGTGTATAATAGAAATTAGACCACATATTATTCAGAAATTGCTGTAGGGTAATGTCCGGCTTTACGGAGCTTATTTATAAAGCCACATATGATGATGGCTGTTGGGTATGGCCAGCATGACTCATGAAATTTAAGTTATTCACTTTTTTCACCATTACAGTCATTATTGTCCTTATCATCACCATCATCATCATCGCATCTTAGATTCCTTCCTTCATGTCTTTAATAAGTTTCTTCTCCAAAAAGACTCAGTTTTAAGATCCAACCTCATTTAAGCTATGGAAATGCTTTTAAAATGTTGTCTTATTTACAGAGGGACTTAACACTTCTTCACAAGTCCTTAGCTAAACATGTCTTTCAGAAAACAACAGTCATATTACATATCTTCTTCTCTTAAAATTTTAGCAGAACTTCTGCCTTCATTATAATTGTGCTAGCTGGCAGACCTTAAGTTTCTAAACTTATTTTCCTTGAAGCCTGAAATCAAGATAACAAAATATATTCTGGTGTCTCTATAATAGACAAAGGGTAAGATTGGTGGGTTTAGGATTGCGGTAGCCCCTCATTTCTGTGATATTTAACATGACTTCTGCCAATCTTCAGTTTCTATCACAGCCAGGTGATCAGCATTACGCAACCCAGAGGAAGTGGTCAAGTACACACATAACCTACCCTACCCTTTCACGGCAGGACTCATAATTTACCCTGCCCCCAGCAGTAAGTAGCAGATAATGCAATAAAAAGGACATTTGAGGTGGAGGAAGACCGGGTAAAACCATAGTGTATGTGGTGTAAATTATTTAAAAATCAATCAATCATTAAGTATTTAATGAGTTTTCAGTGCAAGTAGACAGCGCTGGGTTATTGTACATAGTTCCTACACTTACAAAATGACCTTAGCATTTGTGGCAAGACTAGTAGATGGAAAAACTCACAACTAAGCATAAATGGATTAGTATACTCCCATCGGAAGGCGGAAACAACTTAGGGTAGGGTTGTCAACTCCAAGTAACTTGTTTTACTGGCGCTCTTAACCCCTTCTTAGTCCACTTGTTGGGTAATGCAGCACTGTTTGAAAAAGCACAATGAAACGTTCCAGCTAAGGGCAGGTGCAGACCCTAAATGAGGTATTGGAATGAGCACTGCATGTCATGGAAGTTCATGGAAGTTCACGGAAGTTCACGGAAGAGGCCTGACTAGAAAGAAGGGGCTCATACTACGGAGAAGCTGGCATTCAGTGTAGATAGGAAGAAAGGTTACTAAAGGAGGTGGATCTCAGGAGTGATGTTTATATTGTATGTGATAAGATAAAAGTTAGAACATGGAAGAACATCAAACCAGAGGAGACAAGCAAATAGACGCAAGAGAGAGATCAATAGGAGAAGCACACAGAACTCGGCCACAATGGGAGAGGTTTTAGGTGACTGAGACCAGAATAAGAGGAGAGTGAAAGGGAGGAAAGTGAACACCAATTTTACAGAAAGGATCAGCATGATTTGGGTGTTGCTTCAATGCATACACACACCACCCAAAAATTATTTTAAAAAACTCATTTTAAAGTATGAGTCTCATTGGGAAAATAGAGTATGTTTGCTAGGGCAATAAAGACTCTTGTTTATACAGAACTTTCACATTCCAGCTATTTTTCACAACAACCTCTTCTGGGCAGAAGAGGAATGGAACTCAGAGACCGGGAGTCATAGAAAAAGACCGAGTCTTCAGGGGCAGCCACTGTTGAGGGTGAAGTGGAGCTGCGGCAGCCACTGCCCACTAGCTCTTCTTCCTTGTTACCCTGAGACTCATTGCGTTTGGGGAGCATTTTACCAACACCAGGGGAGAAACACCGGTGGTCTAGGACAGTGATGGCATTTCTCTTTCTTTGTCCTTTAAATGGTGTAGAGGTGGGCATAAGGCCCTTCTAGCCAATAAGATGTAAAAGGAAGATTACTAAAAAAAAAAATACTTTTCTTCATGGAAGGCAACAACTCTAGGAGCAGAAAGGTCTTTGAGCCTCAGCCTTCTGCCTTCTTACAGCTACTGTATCTGGGCATCTGGTGATCAGCTAGCAGATGAGAGATCAATAGCAAAGAATGACAGAACATGAGGATGGAACATAAGTACACAGGTTCTTTATTTCCTGTTGGAGTCATCGAGCCAGCCCTGGGACCACCAACCTCTAGACTCCTTGTTAAATATTCCATAAAATGTCCTGCAATTTATGCCACTGTCAGTTGGTTATTCTGCTGCTTACCAATGACAGCAGTACAAACAGCAAAACAAAGAAGGAAGAAGTGCAAGTGAAGGCAAGAGACGGGGGCTCATTGCAAATGTAAAAAAGGGAAGAAAGTTGGGGAGCATCATAGAATCGAAGTTAGGAGAAGATCTTCAAGCACAAAACAAATTCCAGCCGACATCAAGAATGAGAAAGATGGACAAAGTGGTACTTGCATGATAATAAAGAGGCTTATTGGAAACTTACCGGATAGATTTTAGTGGTGTGATGGAGTGAATGCCAGACCACACAGAGCTGTATTTGCAGAGCGTGGGAGAGTATGGAAACTGCAGTGTAACTGATTACCATGTGGTACCTCTCTGTGGAAGGGGTGAGCTGGTCATCACGAAATGCTTTCCAGAAGCTTCCAAAACTGCAGGGAAGAATGAGAGACTAGACATACAAAAAGATTGAAATTCCATACAATCTTATCTGGTAGGTTGATTTTAAATATTTCTCTTTTTTATCTGTATTTGTAATTTTTCTATAGTAAATGTGAGTTTCTTTTTTAGAGTGGGAGAGTTACTGTTTTACAGTGAGGACACACCTCACACTTATAGCAAGTGCAAATGTTAATTTTGTCATGTTTTATAAAGTAAAAAGGCCTCACCATTTCCTCATATATGTAAAGCAAATGGATGTTAATACTTTTATCAATAAGATAATAAATTAGTGGTATGGCCTTTAAAAAATTTTTTAGACCTTGAATTTAAACAAAAGAAAACTACAGAATTTACTATTCTTTTGCTCAGTTATACCAATTTGTGAATGAGAGACTGGATGTATTTTAGATTTTTTTTTCCCTTCCTGTGTTTAGCTCAAGGAGGACAAATAAGCTCAAATGAAATCTTATGAAAACAAGAGAATGGACTTCAAGTGTCTATTCCGCATCTCAGCTTGGCACAAATCAAAACCGCTTAGTTAACCTGCCTCTCAACACACAAGACCTGTAATGAAAAAGCTGTCAAAAATTTAACAACAGTAGCTCTGCCAGGTGCCTGGATAATGGGAAGGCTGCTTAGCTGCAGAGAAAGAAAAGGTAAACTTAAATGAATAATAGCCAGAATTGGTGAAAATAATGTTTTATTTTTCTGATCAAGGTTTATATCCAACCAAATCCTAATACAATAGTCCATTTAACATTTGTAGAGCCTTAAGAGTATACCTAGTACTACTATTAGCAGATTAAAATTATATCTTTAGGCCAACAGAGAATCGGCTGAGTTACTTAAGCTCTTTTGGGAGAAGACAAACATCGAGAGACATATTCTTGCCTTGTCATATTCTCCCAAGACTCTGAAACCAGAGGAATAATGGGATCAGCTTAATCGGAGTTTGGCCTAATAGTTATGTCAGGGATTAGCCAAGAGAATCGAAAGAACTCTTAATTATTTAATTATATTTAGTTATCATATATGCCACAAACTTAGGCAATGAAAGCATTTCATGTATTATTAAGCACTATTCATATTTACTTGAACTATCACTAATGGTCACTAAGAAAGCAAAGGTAAAAATATGTTATGGTATTTAACAACAATTTAAAATGCCATTTTAATTTTTTTATACTTATTAGTGAGCCAGAAATCTACTCTCCACTGATTCTGACTTTCATGTCTAGAAAAACATGTTGGGTTATTGAGAACATTTAAACCTCAGTGACAAAATATTTACACACTTTCAAAATTGGTGTTAAGAACACTCCTGGACCTGGGGTCAGTCTTGGCAAATGGAATACCATAGGCCAAGCATCATTTTATACTATTATTGGAAAAGCTTATTATACATAAGGAAGAGAGGTCCGTTTCGACTTTATGGCTCACATTATTAATAGTTACCTTCAACAATGTCATTATTTAAAGCTCACATGTTTTGAAGTATTTCCAAATCAGATATGTACATGAAAAAGAGTGGCACAAACGAAAATCCTCTCGCAGATTAATAAACTCTCATTTCCGTAGCTCATAAAAGATCATTTAACCTTGTCTGACTGGTATAAATACAGATATTAATGTGATGAGAGATGATTCTGTAGCTCAGCAGTAATGTGAAATACCTAGATTATTGGAACCACACGTCTCGGCAGTCATTACTCTGGTCCGTTGGCTTCTTCGAGAAATGAATGGAGCCTCCTCGCGCAGCTTGCAGATCATCCGGCTCCGTGAACAATGCCATTCCTTAAGGCAAGTGGGGGACTGCGCAGGCTCACTTGGCAGGGAAGGGGCTCTTCATGTGTCGCTAACTTTGATCGATGAAATTCCTTAACTCTCTTCACTAAGATGATTTCTCAGATGTTATAAGCCCCAGGTTAATTAATTATCATTACTTATCTCAACATTAAATAAACAGTATGCTAGACTTGGTTTTTTGAAAAAATGTGATGACAAACCCATAAAATATTACTGTTATTAACAATTTTACTAAATATAGGTCTGCACTCTTTTAACTTCAGCTTAGAAGGACCCTGCTCTGAAGGGTCAATAAAATAATTCTGATGAAGCTTTTTTTAAACCTGATGTTTCTTCATAAGAGGCAGACAAAACAAACAAGAGGTTACCTAGGTAAATTACAAAAAAAAAAAAAATTGTTTGAGTGATTAGAATCAGAAGAAACTTCAGAGGACATTAATTTGATTCCAACTTGCTGGATGGAACTTTGACATGAAATTACTTTTATTAATGGGAGGCAATCTGAATATTCTAAAATTCAATAATCCACATATTCTAAACTTTTAATTTGGATACTTTTAGAAGTTTTTTACTTCAAAATAGAATGATTATATTCATGCAACTTTATTGTAAGTCAGCATAGATACTGGCAAGGAAAAGAAGAAGTAAATATTTTAAATTAATTCTGCTTCATCCACTGGCACACACAAGTCAATGAAATGTCTTTGTTGAGTATTACACCTTAAAGCAATATTATTTTTTTTTCTGGAAGGCTGATGAAGGAGGTTAAAGGCAACATTCTTGAGGCCAAGAACATGAGTTAGCTTTTGTCTGTTCAGTGGATACAGTCACACACATCCCAGCTACACACTTACAAAGATAATTAGTTGTAAGAAAGAGGGTGGGAGAAGAGAGCCAGGTTGTACTAATACATAACTGTACAAAGTCAAACTCAAAGTCCTAACGGAATCACAGAAATAGAGTCAGCCTGGTTCCATACCAATAACTTCATTGATAAATTTCACTTTACCCTTTGACAAAGGTTATGATGATGTCACTTAATAATTTCATTTGAAAAGCAGGATGATTCCTGAAACTACATCACTGATTATTTTATGGTGAATATCATCTCTTAGGTAAGTTACAAAGATAATGTTATACAGCTTTTCAAACTCTACTATTCCCTTTCATGGATATCAGAGGTACAAAGAAAATCTGCATCCTCAACTTTGTCATTACTGTGAATAATAAGTACAAGAAATTAGTAATAAAATGTGTCCCCTACTAAATCAGGAAAACAGTTTCTCAATGTGGCCAGACAAATCCTATAACGTATTCTCTGTCAATGCTAATATTTTCAGTTAAGGTTTTATGTATATGTGCTTTTTAGTTTTGATTCCTTAGAGTGTTCAAGAATGTATTCGCACGTCCCACACAGAAGAAAGTTTCTTAACCAGTCTCCAGCCACACTCCACCCAACTGTGTCGCATTTTTAAACAGCAAACACTAAGGAAAAGAGTAATAAACCACTAGGCTTACAGCCTCCATAGCGAATACAAACCAGCACTAAATTTTAAATCTATGGTTAAGAAACCAGCACAAATCTTGACGTAAGTCATTTATTGGTAAGTCAAAACCTGAACAAACTTAGTTCCACTGAATTTAAATAAAACATGTTTGACCAACATCCTCCAGTTTTTATCAGCCACAAAAAAAGTAGAATACATTTAATTTCATGGAAAACATTATTTTTCCCTTGAACAACAGGGTCTTATTTGTCTTCATAGCCTGAACTCACTTCCCAGCAGTGATTTCTGCACTTGCCTCTATATTAACTTCGCACCTTTTATTACATTTCAGGGGGAAATAATTAAATGTTTGTGCTAAAGTAAATCGAGTGCATTTTTTAAGGTACCCGTAAAAAAGAAAAAGTCTAAGCTTGGAAGTTGGACGTTCCATCCACTAACGATTTGTTTCCAGGGAGGTGTCTGAAGCCAGCGGAGGAGCAGGCAGCAGCCCGCCCTCAGTTTTCTCAGGTTCCTTTGCAATCGGAGCCAATCAATGTTGAGGACATTACCAAGCAATCCGGTGCTGTTTGCTTTTAATTGGTAAACTATCTTCCAAAAATAACATCTTCGGGCTTCACAACACCCCAGTCATGAAGCCATTGAAGAATGAAGGTCTGTACTGTAAGGGCGGGCTTGAATGAATAATGAATAGGGCTCTATTTTCCTGGGGAACAAACCCGTCCCAGCTTGCTGGTGGTAATGAACGGCATTGTGAGTGCGGGCAGCCTGGGCGGGCACTGCATCTGCTCTGACTTCCACCTTAACTGAGGTAGATAACTGGTTTTAAAACCCCACGAAGGGTCAAATGACTTTATTTTAAACACCAGGCGTGCTGCCTGGCTTCTGTGTTGCTTTTACAAACGTGAAGTGATGATTTGGTGTAACAATGAAAGAGATGAAGAGTCGTGTTCCCGTCTCTGAGGGGCAGGGCTGGCTTTCGCAAGTTTCAAAGGAAAAGAGAACAGCCTTTGGATGCAGCATTTAAGAAATGAGAACTTCATCTTTACGTTAAACTTCATGAAACTGTAGTTGAACCAGGATTCTCTTGGGCACACATAAAAAAAAAAAATAGTGTGTGCCGTGCAAAGTATAGCCCAATTTAGATATTTGTGCAAGAGGATATCTTACAAAATAACTAATGACCAGTAAGATCTAAGATTTTAAAATGATAATGACCTTGCAATGTGTTTAAACCTATTTGGCTTCTCCTTTAGAAAGACTATGAAAGAGCTTAATGTATTTTGTGAATTACTTCCATAATGATTTCACTTACAAAGAGTATAATTTGCTAGTCTATTTTCATAATGAATGAGAGCTTAATGAATCACGCATACTTCACCATTCAACAGAAATATGGAGCATCCTAGCGTTGAATTGAAACATTCATTGTAAGAAGTCTTTGGACCTTAGCAAGAAGATTTCTAAAGATTGTTTTTATTTTTTTATTGGTGGGGGAGCAGAGGAAGCATATTCGTGTTCAAGCTGACTTGAAGAACCAGTTAACCATCATGTGAAATTATCGTTCATTGTGATTGGTAGCAGCTCAAATGGAAATGTTTATATTTGTGTAATGGTTATGAATTTTCAGACCACAAACTCAGGTGTAAGGAATAGAACTCCCCTTATTTCAGTATGGTGGAATTCAATTTCTATTTTGTCTCTCTTCTACTCACCAACAGAAAAGTATAATCTTGCCAATTCAAGGTCAATTTAACTGTCTAAGAATTTTCTCAGACCCATCTCCCTTCCTAGGGAAGGTTCCCTTTCCTTTGCATGGAGATGGTGAGACAGTCAGGCATTGGTGAAACCATCATCTGGCTGTTGTTCTCGGAGACATAAATATACCCCTTCCCAGTCCCTGACTGCGTGGTCCATCCTAGGCCGTGTAACTCCTTCTGTCCCCGAGAATCCTACACATTCGCCAGTGGGTGAACTACCGTGATGGGAGCTTTCTTTCTCTCCACTTATTTCTGCCCTTTGTCGGTTGCACAAGGAAGGTTGGGCTACCCACCTGCACCCCTCTGCGGTTCACTCACTCTACCTCTGCATCCTTTCTGCATGGGCTTCATGGCTGCCATTCCATGGCAGTGCGAGGAATCACAGGCAGAAAGGAGACAGACTTCAGCATCTCCAGATACAGGGTCGCAGTGCCACCTTCAGCCCCTGGGGACCCTGCTCTTAGCCAGGCTTCAGCCCACGGAGTGGACACAAGGAAACTTCAGCCTCTATTAGCTCCCCTCAGCTTTCTCTCTTCCCTCAGCATTTTTACATAGAATGGAATGAGAAAATGACTCTTGCCTCATGTGTTTCATATCCTTTCTAATTTTTTGCTTACAGCCTAAATGACAGAGCTCGCTTCCTTTGGAATTAGGCTCCTTGGAGCTCAAAAGCACTCCTTCCTCATTCAGAATACATTTTAGCTCTGACAAAGCAAACGCTCTGCCTGTCAAGACTCCTGGCTCTGCATGAAGTTTAAAAGCCTTAAAAACTAAAAAAATGAGAATTGACTTGTTTGTTATCTCAGCTGACGATGTACAGTAGTCCCTCCTTATCCACGGTTTGGCTTTCCACCATCAACTGTGGTTCGAAAATACTAAATGGAAAATTCCAGAAATAAACAAGTCATAAGTTTAAATTGCCTGCTGCTCTGAATAGTGTGATGAAATGAACCACCTGGCTGGTCCTGCCTGCCCAGGATGTGAATCAGCCCTTCGTTCAGCCACTTAGTAGCTACCTCTGTTATCAGATGGCCAGTCACTGCATTGCATGCAGTGTTTGTGTTCGCCTTGTTTTACTTAACGTCTCCAAAGCACAAGAGTAATGATATTGGCTATTCGGATATGTGGAAGAGAGACCATAAAGCGCTTCCTTTAAGTGAAAAGGTATGTATGTACGTATGTATGTGTAGGAAAAGAAAAAGTATAGGGGATTCTGGATTATCTGCAGCTTCAGGCATCCACTGAGGGTCTTGGAATGTATTCCCCTCTAAAAGGGGGGGACTACTGTATACACTGACCAAGTGGGTAGAAGTTGTCAGGACAACAAGATATACTAGGGTATATCTTAACAAAAACATTAGTTAATTTCTTATATTTCTAAATGGTTGTACATATGTCACAAAGTAACATGGACAAAAGTTTGAAGAAAATAGTAGCTTATATTTATAAACAACTTGGAAGTATTTTCCTATAAATGCTTCCTCTGCCCGTCTACAGAAATGTAAGCCCTATAAGCAATGATTGAGAGTACCATGTTCTAGCAATTAGCAAAGCCTGGACTCAGGCTCTGAGCGGCTCACAGTCAAGCCTGCTAGGGAACCTCGAGCCACTCTGGCAAGTTAAGTAGAGCCAGGTAGGAAAAACATAAGGCATATTTTCCTACTGGAGATTAAAATGTGAGTTCATCTTGTGCAGTAGTTACTCTGATCCCCATTAAATACAAATCACTCTGAGTCACTCACTAAAGGTAGCTTTCTGCTCATCCCCACCTCCAGCTTCTGGGGGAGTAAGAGCACCAGAGCCCTAAAATAGTATTTAAGGAACCCACTAAAGGATTCAAATTATCCAATTCCATCTAGGTTGGGGGCTGGGGGTGGGAGGGGAGGGCACTGTTTCCCCTTACACCAATGCTCTGGACACCACTGGGAGGCTTACAATTCACCTCAATTCTAACACTGTCTTCAGAAAGACAGTGTCCGATCCCTCAGGTTCAAAGCCAAGTCCCACAGGTTTAAGAGCCAGGTCCCACAAGATGACTCCTCCCCATCAAATGTCTATCTCAAACCCAGGTTGTCACCTGTGATTCTGACTGACTGGCTACAAATTGGAGGTCCCCCCGGTGCCCTCCTTGCTCATAGAACTCAACAGACCCTTTCGATCACTAGATTACCAGTTTTTTACAAAAGATACTGAAGGATATGAATCAATAGCCGGATGAAAAGACACCTAGGGTAACGTAGGGGAAAGGCACAGAGCTCCTGCGTTTTCTCCGAGGGTACCGCTCACCCCCACCTCCATGTGTTCGCTAACCCAGAAGCCTTCGGAACCCCAACCTTTGGGGTCTTTATGGAGGCTTCATTACATGTGCATGGTTGGTTAAATTTTTGGCCATTAGCTATTGAATTTAATCACCAGCCCTTTCTCCTCTCTGGAGGCCTGGGGACTCAAAGGGAAAGTTTTGCCCCTCTAATTACTTAGTTCTCCCCACAACCAGTCCCTTTCCTATGGTGGGGTCAAGAGTCACGTCATTAGCATAACAAGAGATACCTTTGTTGCTTTTATCACTTAGGAAGTTTCAAGGATTTTTGGAGCTAGGTACCAGAAGGAGCTTGGATGAAGACCGAGCATGTCTTTCTTATTATAAGCAACAATATCACACTGTCTTAAGAAGGTATGAGGGAATTAAATTAGTCCTTTGGCTATTTGAGGTTCTAAAGTATGAAATGGCAGTCCCCGGGGAATGACTTGGCACACACATGTGTTTTGTTGGCCTTTAATTTCAAATAACACCACCACTTAAAACTGGAAGGTATCACAAAAGAAATCTCAGTTTTGTATTTTCTTGAAGCCTCCAAAGATCTGGCAGAACAGAGCCCACATTTGGCTGGAGCTAAGGCAAGTCGGCGAGCCTCTTTCAGACTCTGCACTCAAGTCTGGCAACCAGCCTTGTCCCCTTCGTGCCTCTGCCTGTCCATTTCACGCATTAGGTTTTGCTGCCTGCACCTTCATCTTCTGAATGTGTGAAACCTGATGGTTTCAGAAAGGCGATTCAGAGAGCTGAGGCAAAGGAAGTGGTTAGATACTGTGAGGTGTATAGCAGACTGAGACCAGGTGTCACAGAGGATCCATGCCACTTGCTGCCTCTGTCTTCATCTTGTCCCTTCAGGCCAGAGCAAGGGGTACCCTGATCTCTTGGTCTTTGCATGAGTCGCAGGTGATTTTTATCTGCTCCTGAATCTCAGTGTCAGGCCATGCCACCATTCCCCAAAATGGTCTCTGCCATGACAGCTGTTCTCAGGCTTTTGCGTTGGATGTGAATCACTAACTGTAGGTACAGGCTGAGGCCCTTGCTTCTCCCAAAAGGGGAAAAAAGGAAGCAACTCTCCAATAAGCCATAGTCAACCCAATCATCTGGTTAACCCCACCTCTGTGTATGTGTGTGCACATGCATATGTGCATGAGTGGACAAGCAAGGAGGGTGTGTAGAGCTTAGAGAGCACCTCAAAGAGGAGGAACCAGGTCAGGGCCCAGGTCTGACTGCCTTTGGGTTGGAGCACCCCACCCAGAGAGATGGCCCAGCCCCGGTCAACCCAGGAGAGAGACTGAGAAAGTTTTGAAAAAGACACTTCAAAGCCCAGGCATCCTGCAGTGTGGAAAAGTGCAGACGGGAGGGACTCTGCTTGTCCAAGTTTTTAGGCAGTAATGCTTATAGCCTTCTGCGTGTACCTTTGCCGCAGGCCCTGGGGATGTTACAGCACTTTTCCTCACCTTACCACTTCAACTCCTCAACTTATTTTACTACTTTGATTTCTCAAAATAGACTATTTATTCTGCAGTTCATTCACATAGGACATCTATCACCACATATATATATACACATATGTGCTAGAAACATGTTATAAAATTGTATAAAGAGGGGCTCTGTCCCCCCATCCTCATGAGCCTACCGTGTGGTGCTCTATTGAGTCAAGGTCCTTTAGAGTTTACATTTTTAAAAAATAATTGGATAGCCCTGGCTGGTGTAGCTCAGTGGGTTGAACATGGGCCTCCGAACCAAAGGATCATGGTTTGATTCCCAGTCAGGGCACATGCCTGGGTTGCAGACCAGGTCCCCAGTAGGGGGCACGAGAGGCAACCATATATTGATATTTGTCTCCCTCTCTCCTTCCCTTCCCCTCTAAAGATAAGTAAATAAAATCTTAAAAAAATAATTGGATAAAAAGTAACAGTCAGAATGGTAGAAGGCCTCAAGAAGAACAGGTTGGTATACAGAGAGACCATGGCTTTAATATTTTTAATCTCAGGCATACTTAAAAATATCTAGGTCTCCCTATTATTTCTTTAAGGAACACAACTTCAATCCAATTAATTTGTATAATATATATTTGATGTAAATATGGATCACATTACAATTTATGCTTTATGGATTGACAACTGGCTTCTTCATATAATTTTTCTAAAAGCTACCAAAGCAGGGGTCTGGGTATACATTCAAAGGTGACTTTGGTGTATTTTAATTAAAGGATTAGTGGCTCAGAAAACCTCATAGGTTTAATTTTGTTTGTTAAATTTGATCAATCAAGTCCCCAGTAAAAGGTCTTACCTATAACTGGCACTTAATTAGGACTTAAGAAACTAATAAATCTGAGAATACGTAAAATGATCAATTTAATAGGTTTAGCTTGGCCTTTGTAATGCTCACCATCTGCTTCATGTACCCCTACACCCTACCAAGATTAAGGTAATTTTGAACCTATTGAATGTTTTTCAGTATGTTTGGAAAAATTTTTACTTTCTCCGTAATGGAGTTTAGTGTTTAGTGTTCTGACCACAAATAGCAGAATAAACATTCATCTCTTGACTATTACCTTACAATAGAATCTAAAGTCATCAGTTTCTTACACTTCAAAGTATGATATTAATTCTGGTTCAAAAACAATGATACAATCATAACCTTTCAACAAATAAAATTTAAATTAGAATAAGAAAACCTCAGTTTTTCAGAAGAATGTTATAGGTCAGGAATTCACTGTCAAGGAATTGCATAAGCTTGTTGGGACATGGTAAGGACAAGCACACACCCACAGACTGTCGGTGCAGTGCATGGAAAAGGAGGTGGTGATCCTGTTCAAACCAATTTAAACCTTCATCCCTCCCCTGCCATTAGCATCAGGCAAACACAAAGGCCTTGAAACCAATCAAGGAGATTGCATCCCTCTGCTAGGTACACTAATCAATGGTTCGTTCCTTCCAAAAGACCTGTTTCAAGGCCAGCATGGTCCTAAGTGTGGGAATTTAAACATTGATTAAGTAACTTGAATTTAGCTGCCATTGTATATATTCTTTCATCAAAATAAAAGTCCTATTAAGTAAACATAAGCCACAGTTGAAATTGCCCCCAAACCACAACACCATGTCGCAGAGCACTGCTGATATTATCAATACCAAGAAGAGCACCGTGGCTCTAGGAAGGCTTTTATCTTTTGTCCATGTTACTTTTTGACTGTTTTGCTTAATTTCATATTCAGAATCAGTGTGGATGTGTAAGGATCCAGAAGGTTGGTTTCTGCTGTGCTAAATTTATATGTTCATGAGCATAAATAACACCCATATATTTATATATAATATATTAAGTGTTTAAATTTCTTGCTCTTACTTAGTTTTCATGGCAAATACATCCTGTAGGCTGGGGGATTCTGCATTTTGAACTAATTACACACACACACAACTATAAAATGTACAAATGTATCAATCTATTAATCTCCATTTAAAAAGTCTGAAAAAGAAATTACTCATATCTTCAGTAAATTCTAGTATCAATAGCAATGAACATGTATGACTGAATCCTATTATAATGTTTATATATTTTTATTCCTTATCATAGTTATTTTGGCTACCATTTGTTTTTCCCAGTGGTGTAGAAGCATCAGTGAAATAGTGAACTATATTATAGTGACAATTAATAGTATTTGAAATAAAATGTTCATGGTTAAATTGATTCTTGCTAGACCATTAAATTAGGGCTGGCAAATAGCTTTTCTATTATGTGCTGACTCCAAGTGATTTGAGACCTACTCTGAGGTCATTTCCAGCCTTAGAGAAAAGAAGGTGCTTTGCTAGATTAGTAAGGTCTGTCATGAGAAAGAGGTAGGTGAGTGGCGGAATTCACGCTACATGTATGCCCTCTCTGATCTAGATTGTCCTTAAATAATCCCATAATTTTTTCTAATATAACATTAGTTTATCCATTAAGACTGAGCCAACTGATTAACACTTCTCTCTACTAATAGCCAAAATGGAAATTCATTTTCTTATCTCAAAGAACAGGACAGAGAACTCTGGATATGGGAGATTTCAATGGTAAAAATTACTTTAATGAAATGTGCTCTACATTTCAAAGCCATATCCCAAGTTCATGGTTGAAGAAATAAGAAATAAAAGAACAGCTATAACTCTACATTTTCAGCATGTTCCTGTCGCCTCTTTTTATCAGACGGCTAAAATCAGGGAGGGGAAAGCTGTTCATATTTTAAGACTCAGCAATATCGTAAACCATTTCTCCTGACTTAACATCTTGATAATAAAAAATCTAGTATAATAAATTCATTGCTCTGTTGTGTTTTTATTACTACAATCTCCCCCATGAATTCTCGGCTAAAAATATTCTGGGGGAGGCAGAAAAATGTCATTTGTTTGAGAACATAATTCTCCATCTGCAGTAAAAAAGGCATACAGTTTGTGAGGGCTGCCTATTGTTTTTTTAAAGATTGATATATAAGCTTAAATATTTATAGTAAATTAAAAAATAGATGGGAGTACATTTCACTATCAAGTTATTATTATAGAAGTGACCACCATAAATTGTGAACTGTCTAATACCCATCCTGATATTCTGTAAGGGAAAAAAACCCCATTCAAATCCCTAAAATAAAGAAGATGGAATAAAAAATAATGATACTGAATTTATACCCTTGGTATCTGTTTATGAAAACTTATCATAGTTTTTTTTTTAATTTTGGAATAAAATGTATCAATTCAACCCTAGTATCTATTAATTTGTACTGTGGTGCAACTTAAATTTGGTTGAGATCAATGCATTCTGAGTTCCAGAAACATTTTTCTCTGTGAATATGATCACTATGTCTAAACTACCCTGGGCTGTAATGAGGCATCTTTGGAAGTAATCTAACGGCAGTTTCTCATGCGTGTATTTCAGTCAGACGTCAGGGACCAGGTGCACCTATTGATACCCAGATTTGACCCACTAAATTCAAACTTACCTGTGTTTTTGCTACAGGCTAAGGCAGTAATCCAAAGATGAACATACGTGATCCCACTTGGACATGAGCAGGCAAGTCACCAAGGGCAAACAGGACGTCTCCTGTCACTCATGTAAAGGGTCTCAGATCCTATTTCCGAAGTGACTCTCGCGTTGACTTCTCCATCAACACCAGCACTGCCTCATTCCAGGACTTCGCCATTTCTCCGCCCATGGGTCCAATAGATCTTGTGCCCTCTCGCATCTTTGAGGGGGAGAAAAACTCCAACAACAACAACGTCATTCACTGCTTTAGAATGGTGATTCCAATGCTGAGTCAGAATCTGGCTTCAGTGCATCGCTCCAGTGTCATTTTCCTTGACTGAAACGAACTTTCAATACTTCCTGAATACCTTGCACTCTTCTGTGGCACCATGTCTCCTTCTGCCATCTTTTCCTTCTTGATGTTTTAAATGTATTCTCACCACTTGTCTTTGTTACCTTGTTTCCCGGGGTCAGTCAGGATTTTGCCTCTTCTGGGCTCTGTTAAGAAACACTGAAAGACTTTACAATAGACAGCAGGAGATTTCTGGGTTGCCTTTCAATCAACCATTGGCATTTTCTAGCTGGCCCTTTGGCGATATTGTGTGGTGACTTTGAGTGTCTTTTTCTAGATTATTTTACAACTCCGTAAATTGTAGAAAGCTTATAGTAATGCAAATGATTACTGTCTAGGGAAATACAAAGAAACTTTTTTCAGAAGAGATACAATTGATTTATGCCTTGTAGAAAAGAGGATTTCAAACATTATATTTTATTGTTTTACATAGCATTAAACCATTTTCGTACCCTGGCTGGTGTGGCTCAGTGGACTGGGTGCCGGCCTGAGAACCAAAGGGTCCTGATTCGATTCCCAGCACATGCCTGGGTTTCAGGCCAGGTCCCCTGCAGGGGGCGCGTGAGAGGCAACCACACACTGATGTCTCTTTCTCCTTCCCTTCCCTTCTCTCTAAAAATAAATAAAACCTTTAAAAAGTTTTAAAAATTGCTTAAAAAAATTTCTGTGTCTATTAGGGAATTCATTTCAGCATTGTTGATGATATTATATATCATATATTTTTGACTGTTGATTATTCGTATGATATATAAAACATAATATATGTTAAAATACATTTAATATATAATTTGAATTATTACTAGGTCCCTCATTAATAAATAAGCTAAATAAAACATTTTATATCTTTCCGAGAGTCAATGATTTACATTAAACACCTGTACTTGCACAATTTTGGAGGATGCACAGATGCACGCAATGAATCTACCTGAAAGGGGAAGGTGTTGGGGAGGCGAACCTCATGGACTGGTGAGTCCAGGTGTGTATTTTCTCAGCTCCCAGAGTAAATCCCAGGGAGCAATGCAGTTGAATTATTGCCAACTGTTTCTCTGTTTCACTTCTGTACTAATTGTGTGTGTGCACAAGTGGTTTGTACAGTGTGGTCATTTATTACCACATTGGTGACAAGGATGATTAGAGATGGATTTTATGGAGTGATTTTTTGATAATCTCTGTCAGATGGATGATGGAAATATATTCTCTGATGAATGAGAGATGGCAGGTTCTCTGGTGTGTTTGACTGTTCTGTTTGTGTTTCTCTTTTATTTGTGCACTCAAATCAATTAAGAATTTTCTGCCTAATGATAATGAAAACAACTCCTTCATGTCTGAATCAGTAAGTCAGTGGGGTTTTGTGTTTCTGTGTTTCCTTTCAACCTTTGACTAAGGTTGTAAAACCGAAGCTATACGCTTTCTCTGTGTCAATGTACCTACATGACTCTGTGCCTATAACTGAGAAAGGCGATGACCTGTCAGTATGCTCAGATGGAATGTTCCCCGATTTATGGCAGCTTTTAATAAATTACAGTTTATTTGATTTATTATCTAATTCTTTATTTTTTGGTTCAATATTCTACATTGAAATCAGTGCAAAGAGGCTACTTAATAAATGCCAAGAATAAGGCCATGTCAGCTATGAATATGCAACTGCCACCCAAAGCTCCTTTTCCATAATATGCTTTTAAATTAAATGTATGGGGGGCATTCATTCACAGGATCATATACATGTCCAGTGTACATTTCTCTGAGACCTGACTTGCACATTCCACTGTGTGCCCACCACCCAGTCAGGCCATCTTCTGCCACCGCGTATTCAGCCCCCTTTCCTTCCCCCTGGTAACCATCAAGGTCTGCGGTCTGTGTCTGCGTTTCAGCTTTATATCCCACATGTGAGGGGGGCCCACAGGAAAACAGAGCTTACAAAAATTCTGTATTAATTCTTGCATGTGTGAACTTCAGTCACCTTCAAAGCACTCTCCATTTGATACAATACACCTATCAAGATGTTTTTTCCACTGCTCAAAACAGTTTCCGAACTTGTCGATTTTGATGTCTTTTAGTGCTTCTGCCATTTTTTGCTTCACTTCTTCTACATCCACAAAATATTTCTCTTTGAGGATTTTTTCATCCAGGGAAACAAAAAAAAAAGTCACTTGGGGCGAGATCTGGTGAATAGGGGGTGTGAGGCACAGGGGTCAAGTGGTGTTTAGTCAGAAACTGGTGAACACCTAGTGGGGTGTGGGTGGGTGTGCTTGTAAATCACCATCCTGAAATGGGCAAATGCGTGGAAAGAGTCTTCAAAAAAATTCACTGAAGTGGAACACAACCTCTCACAACAACACCAGCTAGTACACTGATCCAGACGGGTTCCTAGAACACTCATCTAGCAGGGGAAGCCTGTACTACAAGGGGACTGCCCTCCTGGAGATAATTCCATTTTGGGGGAGGGTCCTCCCTTGTATGAGTGAAATCATATCGTTCTGAGCTTTTACTGACTAGGTTATTTCACTTAGCATGATATTCTCAAGGTCCATCCATATTGTAGCAAATGGCACCATTTCAACTTTTCTTATTGCTGAGTAATATTCCATTGTGTACAAGTACCACATGTTTTTCCCACCCTCTATCAAAGACTGCTTCGGTTGTTTCCATGTGTTGGCCCCCATGAATAACGCTGCAGTGAAGGTAAGGGTACATAGATCTCTGCAAATAAATGTTTTTGAGTTTTTCGGGTAGACATCCCAAAGAAGGATTGCTGGGTCATATGGTAATTCTCTTCTTAATTTTTCGAGGACCTGCCATGCTGTTTTCCACAGTGGCCGTACCCGTCTGCACTCCCACCAGCAGTGAATGAGGGCTCCTTTTCTCCACAACCTCTTCAGCACCTGTTATTACTTGTCTTGTTGATAATAGCCGTTCTAACAGGTGTGAGGTGGTATCTCACTGGGGTTTTGATTTTTCCCTCATAGCTAGTGAAATCAAACATCTTTTCATATCTGTTGGCTGTTTATATGTCTTCTTGGGAGAGGTGCCTGTTCATGTCCTCTGCCCATTTTTTTTAGTGGATTGTTTGGTGTTGGTATATATGAGTTATTTATATTTTGGATATTAACCCCTTATCAGAGCTGTTGTTTGAAAATACTATTTCCCATTTGGCTGGTTGTCTTTTTGTTTTATTGTTGGTTTCTTTTGCTGTGCAAAACTTTTTAGTTTCAAATAGTACAATTTATTTATTTTTGTCTTTACTTCCCTTGCCTTTAGGGTCCAATTCATAAAATGTTCTCTACACTGCAAAAGAAACCATCAATAAACAAAAAGACAATCAACTGAGTGGGAAAAGATATTTGCAAACAAAAGCTCTGACAAGGGCTTTGTATATCCAAAATGTATAAAGAACTAATATAACTCAAAAACAACTAAACAAACAATTCAATTAAAAAATGGGCAGATGGCCCTGGCCAGTGTGGCTCAGTTGATTAAAGCATTGTCCCATGCACTGAAAGTTTGCAGATTTGATTCTTGGTCAGGGCATGTACCCAGGTTGAAGGTTCAATACTCTGTTGGGGGACACACAGAAAGCAACCAATTGATGTTTCTCTCTCACATCAATGTCTCTCTCTCTCTCTCTCTCTCTTTCTCTCTCTCTTTTTCATCCTTCCTCTCTAAAAGCAATGAAAAAATGTCCTCAGGTGAGGATTAAATAAGTAAGTAAGTAAATAGACAGATGACTCAAAAGACACTTTTCCCAAGAAGACATACACATGGCCAACATGTAGATTTGAAAAGGTGTTCAACTTCACTAGCTATAAAGGAAATACAATTCAAAACCACAATGAGTGGCCACCTTACATCTGTTAGAATGGTTATTGTAAATAAAACAAGAAATAACAAGTGTTGAAGAGGATGTAGAATAGAGGGAACCCTCATAAACTGCTGGTGGGAATGTAAATTGTTGGGGTCTCTATGGAAAACAGTGTGGAGGTTTCTCAAAAACTTAAAAATATAGCTACTGTATGACCTAGCCATCCCTCTTCTGAGCATTGATTTGATAAATTGTAAAACACTTATTCATAAAAATATATGTACCTCTATGTTCACTGAAGCATTGCTCACAATAGCTAAGCCATGGAAACAACCTAGGCATCCTTTAACCAATGGTTGGATAAAGAGGAAGTGGTACATAAATACCATGCGCCATCACTCAGTCACAAAAAAGGTGAATATTGCCATTTGCAACGATGTGGATGGATCTTGAGAGCATCATGCTGAGTGAAATAAAATGGAAAATGACAAGAACCATACAATTGCACTCATATGTGAGGTATACAACAAAAAGCAAGAAACAAATGCTACCCCAATACATTTAATTAAATATAAATAAAACATTGTTTAGAATTTAAAAATAAGCTGCTTTCTGAAAGGTAAACAAACTAATTTTAAAAACTGTTTTTTTCTCTATTAAAAACCTTCCAAAATTATAGAAAATATGCACAAAACTAGAAAAACATCACATGGACCATGCAACAATTCTCTACTATTATATATCTCACTTATACAATAAATGAATAATTGCCTATAAATTCAATACATGTTCAGGTATGCAACATATTAAACAACTTTTTTGAACATTGCTATTTTTATTTAGAATAAATCTTGGAAAGGTTGTTTTCTATGAATTTGGAGAAAATTTGGGACAAAAATTTCCAGGTAACAAATTCTTTCAGTTCAGATGAAGAATAAGAAGAATACCCATCCATATAAAGTTTCATTTATTACTTAGTGTTAAAATTCCATCATAAAATAACATTGAATTCAGCTCCTAATGATAAAATTTTATCTAAGAACATCTAAGCAAATCAATATTTAAATGGCTAAGCATAATCCAGCTCTGGCAGTTTTAAGCATAATAATTGAACTTTTAAAACATTTATAGATACTAAGAAGAAAACCATTCCAGTTGCAAATTTCTTGAGGGAAAAAGTTCACATATATGAAAAGTATAAAAGAAAATAAGGCAAGTGATTCACTGAATCAAAGATTTAAAAATTAACTATTGGGGGTCTTCTTGGTAAATTTTTCTCATTAGACATAATATTAATTTTTGAATAAAATGGTAATTTGTCATAATGAAACAGAGAGAAAACAAGGTACACTCCTTTCGTAGGAATGTGCAAAATGATCAGAATTACAAAAATCACGTGGTGCTACAGAATCTCATTTCCAGCAGATGTCAATTTCTGAAAAAATAGACACAAAAATGAATGAAATTTAATATTTAAATGAAATGATAAGATGCTACACGGACTTACAGCTCCACACTCAATGGAACTCATTAATTTTTGGCATCATTTTTTCACATAATAAAAAAATTATAAATATTTACCAATGCAGTGACCAGCCTCAGTGCCTCCTCTTCCTCCTGTCGATTCCTAGTTTCATGCAGCATCACCTCCCTCTCTGCGTAGCTCTCTCCGCTCTGGCATCTTCCCTGCAAACACCAGTTGCCTGGGCCTCTCTCTGCAGGGTCTCCCCTCCACTCACGGGCCCATGAAGCTCTGCTGAGCTCGCCCCTCCTCACACTGCAGCCTGGGAGGGCTCCAAAGCAGAGACTTGGGGCAATTACAGGATTTACCTCTTCTCTCTCTCGCTCTCTCTCTCTCTCTCTCTCTCTCTCTCTCTCTCTCTCTCTCTCTCTCTCTGTTATTGTCTCTCAGAAATCACTCTCTTTTGTTATGTGATGTAAAATGTCTAGAAAATCATCATTCCATATATTGCTCTATCTTTTCTAAACAGTTTTTCAAGTGGGAGGGTCCTTGTTACTCTATCTCTTCGTCAGAGATAGAAATCCTTGTTGGTATCTTAAAAAAAACAAAAAAACTTTCACTGCTTCTGAGTCTAATACATGTCACGTATCATACCACTTGGGAAATACCAGGATAGGGGAAATATATGGGAAAATTATTTATTAGCTTATGATCTATGAACTCTACCTTGCCTTGAATCTTATTTGGGTTCCTCAGTAGCAGACACTGTGATAAAGATCCAGGTGAAAGTGATTCATTAGAATAAGTTCCCAGGAAAGCCAGATAGGAACCTTGCAGAAGTCAAGGGAAGGAGGGCAATCAAGTATGTGACATCAAGCCAAGTCCTCAAAAATGAGCTTTGGCTCAATGTTGCAGGAGAACCTTGGAGCAAACCTCAGACTTCGGAACTGAGGGATGGGGTGATGGAGTGTTTATTCCCCTCACCTGTCTGTGACTGGTTACTGGTTACCCAGGGGAGAGGTATATGCTTCATGCCCCTTGATTGCAGACACATGTTGTTCTAGCAGCCTGAAGGTTGAAAAGCACTGAATATTGGGTTTCTATCAAACACAAAAATTCAACGACACAGAGATGGGAGCGGAACGCTGACCACACCAACTGCCCAATGCTTCTCAGTGTGTATATGAATCATCCTGGAGCTTTATTAAAATGAGGTCTGTCATCGGGTAGGTCTATGCCCACTCCAGGGACCGCTGGTTCTGCTGGCCCCCAAGCATACCCACCCCTAGACCTCTGCAGGGTCCTAAAAGGAGTAGGCAGTAGCTTTTATTTCTCACCTTTCCTGGCCCTCACTTCACACCAGCAAAAGTGTCTGTTAAGATTGTTGGCTTATTTTCTGAGTTGGTTTATTTGTTTTCTTACTGTTGTGTTTTAAGAGTTCTTTGTTAATTTGGGGTAGTAGTCCTTTATCAGATATGTCTTTTGCAAATACTTTTCCTAATCTATGGCTTACTCTGCTCATTCTCTTGACACTTTTTCACAGCAGCTTTTAATTTACAGAAGTCCATCTTGTCAATTTTTCTCCTTATAAATTGTGCCTTTGGTGTCATATCTAAAAAAATCACCACCATACTCCAAGTCATTTACATTTCTTTGATATTATCGTCTAGGACTTTTAGATTTTTGTGCTTTGCATTTAGGTCTATGACCCACTTTGAGTTAATTTTTGTGTCTAGATTTTTTTTTTTTTTTTGGCTTTGGCATGTGGATGACCAGCTGTTCCAGCACCGTGTGGGGAGGACTATCTTTGCTCCATTGTATTGCCTTTGATCCATTGCCTGTATTTACATTGGTTCATCTCTGGGCTGGCTATTCTGTTTCTTTAATATATGTGTCTATGTAGTTTAGCATTTAGGAGTATGTAGGACACTCATTGTTCATCTGTCCCTCTATCATCTGAAGCCTATTTTCATGTTTAGGGAATCCCTGCACTTCATGAGTCTTGCTAGGAAGTAAAACTCCCTCCCTAAAAATGGGAGATATTTACATTCTCAGTCATTCTTCTAGCTAAGGCACAGGCATGCGGCCTAACCTTAGTCAGATACACCCAAGTCAGCCTTGAACTCGTAAGCCAGTGCTGAAAGAGGGGAAGAAGAGGAATCAGTCTCTCTCTTTTTCTGCGCCCCCCATCCCCTTCCCCATGTGTACATACCCGCAATTTCATACAACACAACTTGGTCTTAGTAGTGGCATTGGGGCTGCGATACTGAGGCTTAAGCGGTGCTGGAACGACTCATGATCCTGTGCTCCTTGATGCTGGCAGAGATTTCTGTGACAGGCCAGTTCTGCTGCGAGATTGTGGGTGTTAGTCCCCACAGCCGAGCTTCATGCCTTGTCTTCCAACTCACCAACAATGTTAGGAGATACCTTGTGCCCTCTTAATAAATTCCTCTCCTGTGACTTCAGCTCGAGTCAGCTTTTGTTGTTTGCAACTAGGAATGTGACTGATCAGAGGAGATCAGAACAGAATGAACAAGGATCCGGATCCTGAAGGACTCCTTAAACCATGTTAATGTATTTTGAATTTAGTATTAGTGTTGTGAGATGCCATGGAAAGATATGAGGGAAGAGAGTGATATAAGCAGGTTTGCGATTTAGAATGATCACCCTGCGAACTCCCAGAAGACTGCAATTGCTTTCTGCTGTTTACTGATCTCTGCTCAGTGCTCAGAATTGTACGTGGCATGCATTCTAGTTTGCTGAATAACTGATGGAACTGTTTTTCTGATTTAATTGTATTCCGTTTATTATTTTCAATTGGAGTAACATTGGCTTGAAGCATTATATAAGTTTCAGGTGTATGACATTACATGAATGACGGAAACTTTAATGAATGGGTTGGAGGAGGAGATCCATGTAGAAGGATATTGTGGTAAAAATCAAATGACAGTGGGAACCTGCACTGCCCAAGTTCTTGAAGATTCAGTGAAAGACATGGACTCAAGAGACTGACACGTAGGAGGCGAGGCAGAATCTAAATAATGTGCATGGAAATTACATATCAATATTTTAAAAGGCAAATATGCTTTTAAATTAAATTACACTTACAATGGTGACAATTTTAACAATGAAATGTAATGTTAATAGAGAGAAAATGAAGGGAAGTATGGGTTCCAAAGTTTTTTCCATCCCCTATATAACAGGACTAGTAATATGGATATAGCTACATCAAGGGGGGGGCGGGGACAGAATGAATAGGAGTAACTTCCAAGGCCAAACAAGAGCTCAGACCCAGGGTGTTGATAGTCACTCAGTGCTGAACAGATCAATAATACATTTTCAAACGTGGTTGTTCCAGCTGTTGGAGCATCCTACTTTTTCCTGCATTATTTGGACTACCCAGGCTGTCACTTTTTAAATAAACCTAACAGTGGATTCAGTTAAGTAGATGAGGAGGATTTAAAAGATAAAACCAGACTGGTGTTCGACAGACACTCCTTCTTTTTGAGACCTCAGAGGTAATTTAATAAAAAGGAGGAGACATAATATTAATAATTTCTGAGTTCTCGCTTGGCTGGATGACCTTGGTAAAAGCAAGTAGGTGAATTTAGAAATTAGTTTAATTGGCTGTTATTACCATTCTGCTGTTTCACTGGATTAATTCACCGGTCATTCAAGTTGATTCACTAATGGAGCAGTTAGATGAGACAGACAGGGCAATAAACACCAATGGAGTTCACTAATTCCTCCCAAAGCCTCCTGCCAAACCACATATCCGAACATGGGATTTTACTTAACATTCTCAAAGCAACACTCAATACTGTGAAAATGAGGTTATCGGTGAAATATTTACATAGTACGTTTTCCCATCCACAGGTGCCATTTTCTGTCTTACATTAGCACGCATCATTGATATTCCAGAAAAAAAAAAATCCCTATGCCTTTAGAGACCAACCAACTACTTTGATAAAATTAAGCCAACAATATTCTTAGGTACGATGGGAAATGCATGTTGTCTGGGCTATTCTGTCCAGTAGACTGTCTTTAATTGTGAATGGGGCGTGGAGTCTCAGTGTCTGTCTTACTAGCCAATACATTTGGTCAACTCTTTAACATCTTCATGCTGCAATTTCAATTTGGGGGGAAAAATGAAACATGAAACTATCTTAAATGTTATCACCAGTTAACACCCTCTGGCCTAGCATATATATTAAGCAAGCAGGGCTTTGGGGATCTAATTTGTTGGCTCCAGAAAACTGACCTCAACCCTATAGCATCTTTGAGAGAAACTCTCAGCTTTACAATGACATTAAATTGACACATTTATTGGACTATTTACCTGGATATTTGCCTTGAGGGAAAGGGAATGAGTCAGGAGAAAACTCAGCCTCAGGAGGGAAAGGGAGCCCCTGAAAGATAAAGTATGTGGACTTTCTCACTGACGATTTCCTCCACCCTTACCAGAGTCTATCCGGCTCAGTGATGTATTCAATGAAGGTCAGTGAGGGAACACACTAAATGCTTTCGCTGGAGAAATAAAGCTAGGAACCAGTGCGTACCACTATAATAAAACATCAGCATGAGAAGGAGAAGCTTCACACAGCCAGCTATAAAGTTTTGTTTTAACAGAAATGACTGATTGTACCTCAGCCACAATAGATGCAGAGGGTTAACGTCGTTAACATACTTTCATCCCTGCAACTAGCAAGCACAGTGCTTCACGATGCACGGTGCTGAGTAAATATTTGATGAATAAATGAAGAATTTTATAGGTGGTTTTCCTGTTTTTGTGGTACACAAATTCGTAGTCTCTAACCTAAGCTTTAACCTGCATGCTGTCTAAGCACCGTTCAAGTTTTCTTCATCTGCCTGGTTCCTTTCTCAGCAGCTATTCCAAGCCTTTGCCATTCCCTCCAGACCTCACCCTGCCCAGATACCTCTCATCTATAGAGACTCTTTCAGATTTAATCCCCATCACATCCAAATTTACCCTGACTCACCCTTCATTCCTCTTCTCCAGGCTAAGAAGCCAGGTGTCCCCTCTCTGTCCAAGCCAATCCGTGCACCAGCGCCACACTCTCTCTCTGACACTGCGCTCCAGGCTTCCTCACACTCAGGTAACTCCAGCTCCTTTTCTCAACCCTTTCCTTCCCTTTAGCCTGTGAAGAAGCCCCCCTCCCCCACAAAAGACTAAATCACGTCTTTACCTTGTGTGTGTTCTTCTCACCTCCTTGTGTTTCCCATTCCCCTTTTTCCCAGGGACCACTTCTTCCACGCCAGGATTTTATCTGCCTGTTAAGGTTGAATATCTCTAATGATAAATTTCCATGCCAAAGTGTTCCCTTGAGGTTTCTAAGTCCGATTGTTTGCTTGTTTCCTTGTTTCCCTTCCTTCCTTCCTTCCTTCCTTCCTTCCTTCCTTCCTTCCTTCCTTCCTTCCTTCCTTCCATTCTTTCTTTCCTTTTCTCTTTCATTAATTTATTGAGTATTTATTTATTGCATATCTACTTTGTGCCAAGAATAGATTAACAATAGGGATGGAAATTACATAAAAATACATAAGGTCCCTGCCCTCATGAAGTTTGAGAGTTTCACAGTCCTGTAGTGAAATGATCACAGAAATAAATGCCAGTTGTGACGAGCACGCTGACAGAGAAGAGAGCACATCTCAAACAGAGCATTCCCCCTCCCCTGCCCAAGGTTGCTTCTTGTTCCGTGTTATCTCTCAGTCGGTGCTTTCACAGACCTTCCAAGTTCTTCACAGAGTTGTGCACGTGTTGACCTCGACCTCTCCCTTAATCCTGACCCCAGCCCATCCTGAAGCCCTGCGCACTTGCCCGCCTGCGTTCGCCTGCCTTCCCTCAACAGCAGCCGCACACCTCAGCGCTCCCCCGCCCACCCGTCTTGCCTGCATCGCCTGAGCAGTAGTGCGGTTGGTCTCTCTATCTTCAGTCCTGTTTCATTTTCAAATCCATCTTCACACATTGTCAGAGGAACTTACATAAAACACAAATCTGACTATGTTACTCATCTACTATTTTGGCCCAGGTAATTAGTGCTGGTTACTGTAACAAACACCACCACCATCTGAGAAGCTCAAAAGAATAAGGGTGTAGTTCTTGGTGGTGTTCAGGTCAGACAGAGGTCGGATGGATCTCCTTGGTAGCTCCCCTTCAAGGGGTGTCTCGGTGATTCGATTCTTTCCACTTTGTCAGGCTGCCTCTCAGAACTGTACCTTCAGGGCCCCTGCCTAAGTGGATGAGGATGAGCTGAGGATGTCACAGATGATCTTGGGGGCAGGCTCGGTCACCATCTACATTACATTGGCCAGAAGGTCCATACGGTCCCATTCTAAGTGTGGTTTAGTCTTCTGGATGCCCAGGGAAACAAAGAAAGATTTCCAGCTAATCTCTGCCTGACTTGCTTTAATCGTCTTACCTTGTCATAGACTAGATAGATCTAGCCTCTTACATGGATTATAAAGCCATTGTCACCATTCTTGTAATCCCCCTTCTTTTTTAATACCCATTCTCACTTTTCCTCTCTATCCCTCTTATCTTCCTCTCTTCCTTAAAAAATGTTGATATTTGTACTTTCTTACCTGGATACAGTTTTCTAATGGACATTGTATGTTAAAATGAATCACTTCTCACAGTATTTTTTTTATCGTAGGTGGATAGTTTAATCAATGGATGAAACTACATTTACAGAAATACTTGTTTAACAGAGGTTTTGCTTCTTTTTGTCTGAATGACTAACTCATTGAGATATTTTCCAGCGGGAAACTGGAAGTCTCAGTACCCCACATGCACCTAACATTTCAGAAGTGACGCAGGAGGAGATTTACAGGTGTCAAAACATGTCTCTGTCTAAAAGGGCAGGCTTTCTGAAGTTGCCAGGCTGAGAAATATTTTTAAATGCCTGTTATACCTCTTTCCTTAACCTTTCGCTGGAGTAAATGCATGACCGCTCCCAGAGCTCAGGTCAGAGGCTGGGTGGGATTAGTCACCGGCCCTGCGTGTGAGAGGTAAGCGTACAGCCTGCTGTGGCCTGAGCTCAATGCCTGGAGAGCAGGGTCAAAACCAGCTTGCAGCGGCCTCACATTCAACACTATTTTCCCCTTGAACCATCCTAGTGTCACATTCTCTCCATCACATTGTCTGAATTGAGGGTTGCACCCTTTCTAGCCTCTTGCTAATTGTACAAAATAGACTGATGGCCCTGGCTGGTGTAGCTCAGTGGATTGAGTGCAGGCATGTGAACCAAGGGATCGCGGTTCGATTCCTAGTCAGGGCATATCCCTGGGTTGCAGGCCAGTTCCTGGCAAGGGACACAAGAGAGGCGCAACCATACATTGATATTTCTCTCCCTCTCTCCCTCTTTCCTTCCCTTCCTCTCTAAAAATAAATAAATAAAATGTTTAAAAAAATACACTGATAATATTGACCTCGCGGGACTGCTGTAAGGCAGAACTCTGACACCACAGTAAAGCTTTGAACTATTGGCTTTTAGTAACAGTATGAATATTACATTGGTAAAGTTCATAGAAAAATATGAAAGCACTTACCACAATAGATTATCAATAACATTCTTTTTTATATTTATTTATCTTTTTATCATTTTTCTTTGAATACATTTGTCCCCATTTTCCCACCATGACATTCCCCTATAGACTGAGAGGAGAGGAAGGAGAAAGAGGGAGAGAAACATCAGCGTGTGGTTACCTCTTGCACGCCCCCACTGGCAAACCTGGCCTACGACCTAGGCATGTACCCTGACTGGGAATTGAACCAGCAACCCTTTGGGTCAGAGGTCAGTACTCAATCCACTGAGCCACACCACACAAAGCTTTCACACTCTTCCTGATTCAGAGAGTATATACATGTCTAGGGAAGGCATGTTTGAGGGTTCTATGAATAGGGTGAGTCTGATGTAGCCTGTTCCCAATTTTGCCCAGATCAGCACCATTGAGCCATACCGGCTATGCCAGAAACTTGTGGGTGAATGTGCATTATTTGGGGGGTGGGGGGAGGGTGTTCTTGCTTAAATAGATCTAATTTTCATTTCTAGTATAATTATGTTTTTTCACAGCCAGCGGGGACTAGGAAATGAAACTGTTAAGAACAACGAAGCCTCTGGTACTTTAAAAGAGCAAACCGTCCTTTGTCAAAACATCTTGCCCTGCAGTTGTGGTAAATCCCCAAAGAGATGCAGCGGAGATATTAGGAAATCTTTGTATTCACACAGCTCCCTTTTTCTGGTTTCACCCCAGGGAGTCAGTGTGCAGCTTTGGAAACCAGAATGTAGCTTTTGCTTGCGTAGTCACTTTAGGTCAGGGACCTCCTGGAAGATGTTCGTGGGAGTTGTGAAGCTACGAAAGACTGTGTGTGGAAGATGACAAAGGAAAGTTTGGTTGGCGTTCCAGCAGCCCTCACGAAGGAGAGGGAAAAAGTAGCGTCAAGGGAGCCTTGGTATATATACTTCCAAGGGCCATGTAAAGAACATCTAAAATTCCATTTCTTTTAGTGTGGGTCCTGGCTGGCCCTCCCACTGGACACAACTAAAAATGCCTTCGTGCAAATACCAGAAAAAAATTGTCTTATATGAATTAATGAGATGGCAAATGAGTAAGGGGTATTCAGAGGCCAGAAACTGAGTGACAGTGGGAAGGCGCCGAGGAGAGCAGAGGACTGATGCTGGCTTTTTGTCTTAAGAGCATTTGATGAACCAGGACACCGCGAGCTGTGAGCTTCACTCCTGCCCAGGCCCAGGTAAGCCAGATGCATAGCCCAGGGCCAGCCCAGGTGAGTGCCCAGTAGGAGAATCCCCACAGAATCCACAAAGAGAAATAGCATCCCTGAGCTCAAAAAAACCCATCAAATATTGAAATGATCAGGCAAAGCATATAAAATAAATATTTTAATATGTTTCAAGGAGAGAATGTATGGATAGTCATTGAACTCTTCTTTCAGCCTTTCTGATGTTCAAAATTTTTCAAATAAAAAGTTAGAGGGCAAAAAGCCTGGGACCAGAAGTTAACTTCCTTGAAATGAAAAAGAAAAACACAAAAATGTATAGCAAATATCTTACTTAACAGTGAAATGTTAAATAAAAGCACTGCCCCAGGCACTGGTGTCCAATGTCAACACTTCTACTTAAAATTATATGGAAGTCTCAGCAGTAAGATACAAAAAAAGAAATAAAGGGTGTAGGCCAGAAAAAAAGGAATTAAACTCTCATCATTTAGGCAATATGATTATCTACAGAGACTACTTAAAATAATGCATAAAATAGTTTAATAAATCTGCTAGATATGAAATCAATGTATAAAAATGAGTTGAATTCCTACAGTAGTCTAGATAATGTATTTTTAAATGAAATTACCATCTACAATAGCATCAATATTCCAAAATCTGAGCAAGATATTTTTTGAGAAAGTTGAAAAGCTTAATGGGAGGCCATTAAGGAAACTTATGTAATATACAGAAATATAACTTTTTGGATTGGATTATTAATATTACAAAAATGGTGATCTCAAAATTCACCCACAATTCACTGCAATTCCAGCAACCTTTTATGTAGGACTTGAAAACATAATTGCAAATAAACATAGAAAAATAAAAGGCCAAGAATAATCCCACTCCGAGAAAAGAACAAAGTACAGGGATTGCCTTACCAGATATCAGGAATTAATGTATACTTGTAGTAATAAACTTAGGGTCTTGCTAAGGAATGAACTAACTGGTGAAATTCTTTGTCCTCTTCAAAAACAGACTTACCCAGATATTAAAACTTGTTCTAAATGAGCCAGCATTACAGATTAGGTGTAAAAGATGGTCTTTTGAGTGAATGATGACTGAAAAAAAATGATCAAATAGATGAGAAAAGATGAAATTGGATTCTACTTCACACCATAATGGAAAATTATAAAGCTCTAAGAAAACAATATATTCTTAACCTTTGGGTTGAATCTAAGTTAAGGATTTATGAGTGTTTATAGGATATTCTTTATAAACCTTCAGGTTATAAATATATTAGGTACAAAGAAGGACTTTTTTTAACCAAGTAAGAAAAAAATCAGCAATAAAAAACTTCAATATATTTAAATTCTTTTTATCAAAAGACCTCAGAAAGAGTTTGATGGAAGAAAAGTTACAAGAAGGTAAATATGTGTGCAATTCACATAATTGATAAAATACCAGTATCCAAAATAAATAAGAAGCTCCTATCAGCAAAAAAGGGAAAAGAAAACTTAACAGAACATCAGATAAAAGGCTTAAACAATTCTTCCCATTAGAGAAACTGCAAATGGTTGATAGCATATACGAAGTTTGTTTAATCTCATGAGTAGTTAGACCTTTGCAAATTAAAAGCCACGGTAAAAAGCCAACATGTTTGCTGCAGTGGGAAAATGAAAGTCGGTGGATAATAGGAAGCCCTGATTCTGATGTGGAGCAACTGCGCACAAACACAGGTGGCAGAGAGGCCGACTCGCAGAACCATTTTAGAAAGCAGATTGATTCTGCCCGGTTAATTGGAGATGCGCATGCTCAGTGAGGGAGCAATCTCATTCCTACCTCGGGGAAGCGCTTGTCCAGGGTCTGTGGACAAGAGCGTTTGCCGCGGTGCTGTTGAGACGGTGCAACGTTGAATACAGTCCGAATAGCCATTCGCATTGGAATAAATAAATCGTGTTATGTTTCTCTTATGAAATTTTTGATTATTGAAAATGAATGTGCTGTGACTTGAAGCGAACACTCAGTTGATTCTTAGGAACCTAATGCTGCAGAAACCTTAGGGACCTAATACTACATAGAGTATGTGAGCAGTTCCATAAAGTTCAAACCATGCGTAAGTAAATAATGCACAGGTTAGGGATACAGACTCTATAGTGAACTCAATATGCGGGTGGGATAAATGCCTAATAACGTTGAATTTAGAGCGATGGTTCTTTCTGAGGGACGAGGCAATTACGTGGGGCGCCCCGGAATACACGTGCCTTCAAATGTGACTGAGACTTTCCACTAATTATATTAGGTTACAAGCACCCAGGTGTTTGTGTTTGTTTTGATTTTCTGCCTTATAGATATTTGATACAATTATATTGTATCTATTCAATATTTAATTGAATAATGTATAGAAGAAAAAATTGCAGAGAAGAGTTTTGTTAGAAGAGTTTTGAAGCACATGATGGCCTGCTGGAAAGCAGACCTCAGCTGCTCCTGTTTGGCTGTTGCTCAGTCCAGGTTGAGGCTATATGAGTGCTCACAGGGCATTCTCTCAACTTTTCAATCCATTAAAAATTATCAAAACTAAAAATTGAGCTGAAAAGAGACTGAGGACTTCCTTTAGGAGTAGTGGTGGGAAGTGTATCTGGTCAACCTAGAGAGTACCTTTGTTCCTACAAGTTCTACAGTTTTTCAGCAGACAGTGTCCATTCTCTTCCCTAAAGGGAAATTCACTTAAAAAATAGTATCAGGATAAGTGAATAATGTTCAAGATCAAGCTCCAAAGCCCGTAGTTTAGATTATCTTTGGTTTCTTTTCTCTTGCCACTGACTTCTGAGTGCTCCCTGACTGAGGAAGGGCTGACGCGGGTTCCCTGGGAGTGCGGTGTGCACGAAAACTCCCCAGGGTGAATTCTCTGCGATGCACACAGAGGGCACAGTGCACCGCCCATGTGGGCCACCTGCGACCATGGCTAGTGACTTGAGCCTAGTAGGGTGCAGGTGGAAAACAACTTGATTCTTTCACTCTGCAGCAAACTCACAGGCAACCCATCCCCTGGATAGAATTTCAGGTTGTTCTTAAAGCTTGTCAATATCAGGTGTTTTAGTTGTCAAAACATCCAATCCAACATTCAGAACTTCCAATTACGTTAAATTTAAATCTTCTTTAGGCTGAGAAACCTGAAATTGGAAGGGATAAATAGGACTTACTGAGCTTTTCGCCCCCATCCCCCTTATTGACAGCTGTTTCGGCACTCCAGACTTGTAAGGGGAAGAAAGGGAGATCTGGAATTTTCAGATGGTCAGAAACACATCTTCCGTTCCATAAAAGATTTTCTGCAATGTGATCCTGCAACTTTACTGTAAGGAAATGAATTCTAATTTCAACCAATGAGATCTGGCAGAAGTGATGCCATGTGACTCTGAGTGTAGGTCATAAAAAGACATGCAGCTTCCACCTTGCTCACTGGAACACTCATGCTTGGAACCCTGAGCTTCCCTGGATGGGGTCTGCCTCCCTGAGGTGCCTAGGGTGTGAGGAAGCCAGGCCACAAAGAGGCCACACACAGGCGTACGGGTCCTGTTAGCATTTCTAGTCTTTGTGTAATCGGGGCAGAGGCATCCCACATGCAGGTAAATGATTCCAGTTTTCCACCAGGAGCGAGCTCCAGCCTCCCAGTCTTTCCAGCTGAGTTCCCAGGCATTGTGAACAGAGATAAGCCATTCCCACTGTTTCTTTTCTGAATGTCTGTCCTTCAGAATCTGTGAATGCAATAACATTGTCTTAAACCTCTCTGATTTGGGATAATCTGTTATGCGGCCATTGTAACTGGAACAGAGAGATAAGAGGTAGGTTCTGTTGAATGACAGGTTGGAAGCTCGCATTCGTATTTCCTTTATGTGGTAGATCCCAAATATGGGTAGACCCCATTTTCCAAATATGCTTTTTCTGTGGCTGATTCTGAGATAGTGCCACACCTACCACTTATGATTCTGTTGACACAAGAGATTCTCTCCATACAATCAAAGGGGAGGGTTAGTACATTCACAATTCCTCTTCCAAATTTTTCTGGATTACTGGCCTCTACAAGCTCTGCTACTAATTCTGAATCTTCTCTTAGCCTGGAGGTTGGTGATGGACTCCTGGTGGCAAAATTATGTTTTTAGTTCTTTGTAAGACAGCTCAGATAGGTGGTCTTGCCCCCTAATTTTAGAAGGTGGGGTTACTTGTCACCTGATCATATCCTCAGTTTTAACTCTGAATCTCTAGGCCACTGTGGGGGAACTTTGCACACAGAACCCCCCTGTCTGTCATGGATTAAGATAAAACTACCAAGACATGATCTGCTTGGGGAGGAGAGGTGGCTGAGCTCTCAAAGGAGAAGGACCAAGAGCTCCTTCCTCAATGGCTTTTATTAGGTTTGTTTTACATAGGAATACAGGTAAAGCTCATCAATCATTGTCAGGCAGCAAGGATCAAACAACAGATAACATGCAAAGAGCTCTGAGGGCTTAATCTGAGTCAGGATCTGTCAGCTAAGCAGTTATAAAACTTTGGGAGACAAACTTATTTCCTGCTTGGACCCTTATCATTTAAATGAGAGCACCCTTAGCAAAGCAGGTTTCACAGGACTTTATGAATTCTTTCTTATGCCCAATCACCCAGGGAGCCCGCCCTATCCAGCACAAACCTGCACCGCCCTCTGTCAATGTTTCAGGCTTAAGTGGAGCAGAGCCAGGAAAGTGGCCAAGAGATAAGGAAACTTCTCCCAGATGGAATGAGGACTCAGCCTATGTCAGAATAGCCGGGGGTGGGGGGTGGGGGGGGGCACAAAGGTCTATCACCCCCATTTTGCTGTAGCCCCCGAGTCCTTCTTTGAGGGCCTTCCATGTGATCATGTCTGTCTTAGGCAACCCCTCCCTTGAGGGAATCTTACCCGTCATTGGCTAACCTACCAAGCATTGGGGACCAGATATGGATGAAGCAGAAGCAGTGCTCCTGCCAGGGAGATAAGCTTTGTCTCCTTAAGTGGCTCACAGTCCGAAGGTCATTCACTCATCCTGAGCCATGGGAGAGGGGTTACAACTCCTGAAACCAGGCAGGGTGGTTCCCAACAGACCACAAGAGCTATTTTGCTACATGAGTATTCAGCTTTGACTCCCTCAAGATACAACTGAAAGCCCACCTCGCTCTCTATTTTGACCAAAACCTGTAAATTAAATAACTCCGTGTAGACAAAATCCTAAAGTGTTATGATTTTGAGATATTATAATTCTGCTGCTTAATACTTTTAAATAATTTTTAAGTCAAGGTTCAAGTAGTCTTTTCATTAATATTGTCCTTACTTCATATATATATATGTATATGCCTGGGTCCCCACTGTATTTTTTAGTATTTAAATAAGCCATTAAGTCTGGAGCAGTTTTAGATTTACAGCAGAGAGTCCCGGAGAGCACCGGCCGTCTCTGGAGCGCACTGTTGATACCGTACGTCATTGTGGTATATTTGTCACATCTAACAAACTAGCGTGGGTACATTTTTATTATCTCAACACCACGCTTTATTCACTTTTTATGGTTATTGGTTTTCCCCGAATGCCCTTTTGCCGCTCCAGGTCCCCACTTGGAATCGCCCATCGCATTTCGTCGTCATGTCTCCTTGGGCTCCTCTGAGCTGTGACAGCTTCTCAGACTTCCGATGGCTTTTCTGACCTTGACAGTCTAGACAAGTACTTTTTCAGGCATTTTCTAGAGTGATCATCGATCTGGGTATGTCTGAGGTTTTTTTTTTTTCCCCCATGGTTAAATTGGAGCTGTGAGTTTGGGGAAAGACACTAGTTTTCACTAGTGGCTATGCGGCCTTGTCAGGGCCCTCCACGGTCTCGTGCGCCCGCCCGTTTTCCCCACTGCACTCTTTGAGATCTGCCTTTTCTTGCCCACTTACTTATTTAGTCATTCACTCATCGAGTAGAGACTCGGGATGTTTATTTTATACTGGGGGTTATCGTCCAACACTATGACATTTATTCTGTTGCTCCTGCCGTTGCACCTTTATTCCAAACGAGCTCTTCCCCTGGGCTCCCCTGTCCCCTCGACATCGTCCCGTCATTTGTCCCTGAGTTCTTCCTTGCTTACTGCGACAAAACCGCTCTAATCTCAGTTCGCACACGCCTTGCCCCAACTCTAAAACCAGCCACTTCTTCCAGGGGTCCTACTTTCTTTTATGGCCCCTGCAATGTTTTTATGTTTGATGTAATACGACAAACATAAACACACACCATTTCTCCTTCTTCGCCATTTTCCTTATTTTTAGGCTGCGTAACAGAAGCGGCCAGCTGTGGCATTCTTGCTGTTGGTGAAACTTTCGGCAGAAGGGAGCAAAGTTACGAACGCTTTTCCCCTCCAAGTCTTTACTTGGCAATCCTGGTTACACATGCTGATTCCTGAAGAGATTTAAAAATGTGTAGATTTTCAGGCTCTTCCCAAGGCCAGTTAAATCGAAATTCCCAAGCGTGAGAATTTTTTTTAACATCTCTTAGTGATTCTGATTCACATGCTAGGGACCACTGGGTGGTGGCTTCATTCTACGAGATCCATGATGCTAGTTCCAACTTTTAATGCTGTTTTGTGAGGAATAGCCTATGGGGCTAATTTGATTTGGGAAGTCTTGCACAAAAGGCAAAATTAAAAAATGGAATATACATATTCATCCACAAAACACTTTGTTGAGCTGACAAAACTAAATCTTATAGGCTATGAAATATGGGTAGTTTAATGCATTGAGCAGTAAAATTTGCAACAATTCCAATTCCAATGCCACAATCTACATTTTTAGGGAAAAGCCATATTCAGATGACTTGAAAATATTAAGCATATGTTAATATACAAATGATTTTTAATTACAACCAATATTAATTGATTAATTCTATATTAATATTTAGAACCAACGGGTTTATAGTTAAGGAAAGAGAGAAGTAGATAATACTGATTCAACCAGTTATTCCAGTGTTTAATAACCCAGTAGTTGGAAAATTAAACCTTGTTTAATTATACAATTAAACAACAATTTTTGAGCACTCCATGAGATATTAGGGTTTAGGAAATCTAAATCTCACTGCCCCTGATAAAACTTAGGAAGTAATGCATTGTGATGAGCTCTCCATGCTCTGCAGTAAACCAGGCTCTCATCCTCCTTGGGCGCAGTAGCTGGGTCTCTCACACACAGGCATTCACCTGGGCTTCGTGGAGTGTGGAGGTTACACGGGTGGAGGAGAAATCTTCAAGTGAAACGATACAGCGTTACAGCTTCAGTTTAGCTGAAGGCACCAGGGAGGGGCCTATCCTGAGCCAGTGAGAGATCCTGCCGACAACCGACACTGACACCGCGGCTCCATCCAGTAAGAAGGGACAAGGGAATGACAGTGAGCGGGCAAGTCGGATGCTGGAAGACCCGTCAGACCATCCTTTTCTGTCACATGAACAGTGGGAGAAAGGCTGGGAAATGTAGTCTCCTGCTGGGGGCTCCCAAGGCCTGGCAAAAGGGACAGCTGCTGGGGTGACAATTAGTAACTTTCAACTCAGAAGGAGGGGCTGAGGACTCAGGATCCCAGGAGGCACAGAAGTTCTCCATGGAAGGAGCTACTTCGAAGAGTCCAGCTGTTTCCAGAGTCGAAGGCGGAGAAAGTCCCAGGAGTGGGATTCCAACGGGCTGGTATGACGTTATATGGAGATGCCCTGGCCGTGCTTGGAAGGCACAATGAACTACAGGCATAGGGGCCTGTGGGAATGGAGGGTGAGACCAGAGTGCAGGACTTCTCATCCTGCAGTGGCTGATAGTTGTGGGGAAAAGAAATCCCCCAGAGGGAGTCTGGCTTGCTGTGAGGAAAGGAGAACGCTTTCTGTGGGTCTGAAGTGGTACCTTTGCTCAGCACATGCCTTTCGGGGAGACAGGGGGTAAACAGGTAAACAACTAATTATGGAATGTGATTAGTTCTTTCGTAGAAGAAATAGAGAAGGACATTTGGGATCATTTCTGGAATGTGTGAAGTTGAGGCAAGGGGAAGGAATTTTAAGCTGAATCTTAAAGGTTCAGAAGAATTTTTCTAATTAGATAACAGGAGGGAGACATGCAATTCAGCAAACGGACCAAGGGCAAGGATAAAGAGTGTTGGACAGCGGTGTGTCCAGGGGCCCTCTTCAGGAAAAAATAATACACATTTGCAAATTCAACATTAATAGAGCGAAGTGAGTGCATTTTTAAAATGAGAAAGCCTATCACAACATGTTATCAGAGTTTTAGAAATCTTAAGTCTCCTTTTTTCTGAGATCCCCTTAGGCAGGTTTACAGAAATGCTTACATAGGAATACTTCCCAGTTGCAAATGGACGTTCCATCCCTTCCTAGCTAGAACATTCTAGAGAACTCAGCCACTCTCGTCAAGCACAAGGAGGGACCGGAGGCTTATGTCCCACTGCCCTTGGGGACCATCAGCCTTGGGTTGTGAAGCAATGTCATGGGTTTCAGGAACTGCCGGTAGTTAGACTTCCTTGGAATCCAGGCTGTTCGGAATTACTGGTGGTGCCGAGGTTCTGGAGAGGTAGGCAAAAGGCAGTGATGAAGGGTTGTATGTGCTGTCCGGTGGGGCTTGACTAATCTGTAGGGTGTGGAGGCTTTGAAGGATTTTTTGAGAAAGTCACGTGATTGAATTTACATTTAGAAAGATGCCTCTGGAACATTTAGGGCCCTCGTAGACCAGAGGAGTGACTGTAGTAAGTACCACTTAAAATAGCCTAAAAATAAACAGGATTTTTGAACTTTGGGAGAGGAGATGGATTAAGGAAATGGTCACAAATTCAAATGTACAAGAACTTAGATAAAGTGACAACTATGTGATAACTGACCAAATAAATAAAAACAGATGTCATCTGAGTTATGAGAGGCGATTTGTATTTACTTTATAGTACATTTAGGTGAGAAGCGAAGAAGAAATATAATAGTAACCGTAGGGTAGGGAAGTTAGGTGAACGCAGTTTTAGAAAGGCTAGGTAGAAATCTTTCTGCAAGGGAGAAAACACTCACTTAACTAGATAATGTGCTCCTCAATGAGGAGACAATTAGTTTAAAAAACAGGGACTGAAAGATACTGCATAAATATAATCATTATTCAATTTGTTATGTAGGATAATATCTACGCTGTACCTCAATAAGCATAACAACTTTTATTATGGCTTAGCAAGGGAAAATAAAAATTGGTTTTAGCAATTAACCTTATCCACATGTAAATGAGATTAATTAGTAGTTTTTTTCTTTTCTACTCTTTTGGGGAAAACAGATAATTGTAATTATACTGTTTATGCAACTTGTATCCAAATATACAAAAGGACACAATAGTTTGCAAATTAAAGTTCAAACAAGAAAATTATTCTAAAATTTACCTTTAGAATACTAGAATACTAGAAAAGCCAATTAGAGCATGTAAATGATATCATAAACAAACATGAACATTTTCTCAAGAGAACTCGTTTTTAATTTAACTTTACTAAGTGCTTTTGCTCCTCATTGGAATTGTTTAGTGAGGTTTACATGTGTTTCAATTTTTTAATTTTAATTGCAATTAAAGAAATTTGAAATTATTTTACAATAAGAAGTTATTAAAAAGTAATATATTTTCTTCGCAAACATAGATTTTTGACTGAAAGCCCCTCACAATATAAAGGCTGAAGGACAAGTTAGATCCCCACTTTCTGGAGAAGGAAGTGGAAACAAATTTGATACTGTCACACAACTAGAATAATAAGAATTTTGGTGTTCTGATGGCAGATTCATTATTCTGTTCAACACATTTATGGCATACGGAAGGGAGATCATTCTCCCTTGTCAGAGTTTTAGGGTTCAACGCTGACTTTCTTATCTGTTTTTTCCTATCTCCTTTCATTAAGGGAAAAATGAAATACACAACTTCATTGGCAGAAAAACAGAACAGTTCTTTTTGTCAATTTTGGAGACTATCAGAGCAAAATCTCTTTTACTCCATGGAGTGAAATGTTTAGGATATACATTTATTGATGTATTTAGTAGACAAACTTTTATTTAGTATTTACTGAGTGACAAGGCGTAATGACCTTAGCAAAGGGGCTGGTCCACTCAGGTTCTTCCCCCAGGGAGGAGGCATGGGGACAGACGGTGCCTGACAGGCAGAGTCCCCTCAGACGTGGGCACGGTGGGATGCAGAGAGGCAAGGCAACTCCCTTATGGGGAAGCACTTGCCAAAGATTGTTTGATGAAAGAAAAAAGTCGGAGAACCCGTGAGGCAGACAGGGGAGTCCACGCAAGACCATGCAGACACGTGGTAACATCTGTGGCCAGGGTGTGTGTTGGACACAGACCAATGGGAATGGAAATGCCTTGGATCTCCCAGGCCTTGTTGGTGAAGTGTTTCTTGTTTCCAGACCGTTTCTGTGTATCTCCACGATCATTTAAGTCACACTCGTGTTTGCTAGGACCATGGCAGTAGCCACCGTATCTGTCCCTCTGAAGAAATAGTTGTCTACCCCCCAATGCTTTCTCCACAATGCAGCCAAAGTCAGCTCTACACACAGTGTTGTCGATCATGTCATTTTCACATTTTAACCTATTTAATTATTTCCTATTTTTTTTAGGATAAAATCCAGCATCTTTAAGATGACTTAGAGGATCCTTCACAGCACGTATGTTTGCACACGTGTTTTCACCACCTTGCATCTCTCTGGGAGCCTCCCCTTCAACATTCTGCTATCCCGAAATACGTTTTTCAGCGGAGAGTTGGAGTGAAGGCTGCCTTGGGAAACTCACCTTACATAGGAACTTACTCTTTTATTTATTTGCAAAAGATATGACCAAAATGGCTCTCAGGTGAGACATAGAATTAAGTCCCTTCTAGGGTGTAAATCACTGTCATAGTCATTTCTGATTTGGGAATAATTTGAGATGCCAAGATTGGTATGTTTGGCCTGCTTGCTATAAGGCCACCTCCGGATGCTGAGGTTATAATGAAACCTATTTTCTTAATAAAAAATACAATGACAGACACCCATAGTCTAAGAATCCTGTCCTTCCCATATTTATTTAATAGTATTTCAGGGACTTTCCTGTAGAAATTATCGTATGTAGGTCCTTTTTAGAAGGTAAGCCATTAGTGCATGAAGTTTCACTTTCTAGAGTAGAAAACAATAGTTTTATCAGTCAGGGTTAAACTGAGAAACAGAATCAGTATCTTTGTGTATGAGTATGTGTATATGTGTATGTACATTTATATATAAATAGGTTTATATATATTCTATCTATCCTCATATATATGTATGTGTATGTGTGTGTATATATATATGAGTGGGTAATATATATATATTACGTACGCGGTAGGAACCTGGCCCTTCTGCCCTCATACGGTTCCCTCAGAAGAGTTAGGATCCCCCAGTGGTTCAACATGGTTTGGGGAAATGAGAACAGTGTGGAACATCATAATCTTATTAGGGAATTATCGTGTGGAGATCAGAGTAGCATCTCAACCATCTCTCCTTGTTTGGAGATGATCAGAATGACTGTGATCGCATCAGGATTGAGAAGAGGTTTGATACAGCCTTATTTCCCCAAGCGCTCAATTTCCCTGGAATACTCATGAGGGTACTGAGAGAGGAGCAATATTAAACATTATATTAAGGACCTTACCTCAGACATCGCATTTCCAAAACTACAGGCCTTCTTCCTAAGAGGAACAGCACACAGTGGCAGGGAGTGGGGGGAAATGGATATGTCAAAAAGAAAACCTCTGTTTCTCCAAGAGTCTAGACAAGGTGCCTGGGACACAGGCTTAGCTGCGGGGTCATGGGCACAGAACGTGTGGAAGGCTATCCCCTCTGTAACGGAAAAGACAAATGACCAGAAACTGAATGTGCTGGCCCTTAACTACATTTTACAGAGCCATGAATCAGTGTCATGTTTTAGAAGCTGAGGAATGCTAAGGGTGATGGACGCTCTTACCGGCTCCAGCTGTAAGGCCATTTCTTTCCTCAGAGAGATGGAATTTTGTTGACAGAGGTATTGCAATGCAGCAGAGCCAGTCTTTGGATTTTGTTCCGGAGCGCTGATAGGTATGGCTTCCTGTAACAACAAAACAGTCCTGAATTTTTTCTCTATGTCTTCAGGACAGAATTTTGACATAGTATTTGATATCTTTGAATGATACCCAAGCGGGATCAACCATCATACCCATGGTTCTGGTGTTCTTTATCACCTTTAAATTTGTGGTTGGAGTTATCTGTTCCCCCAGGTTCAAGTCCAACCCAAGCAGTCCACAGACAATAACACAAGGGCACTTTCTACCACTCAAAACCACGGGCTTGAAATGCCTGTACCACTGTACCACTCTTACAACTTTTGGGTTTGATGAACAAATCCACAACATGCACATTTCTCTGTGACTTTATTGCCTAGAATCCACTCCTTGATACTAGTTTCCACTTAATATTCTTTGGATGGAAGTACCAGAAAGTGATTCTAAGACTCTCATAAAAGTGATAAGCTGGTACCTGACAAAACTGAACAAAGAGCTGAACCGTCAAGTTTCAGAATACATGGGGCAGTTGTATTTATAACCTTTTCTTTTTTTAAGACCTGCTGTCAGATGCCATGAAATGATATACTAAAATTAAGGTTCCTTGTAGAAAGAATCTGATTAGCCTACCTTGGGTCACCTTGTCTACCTTTCAGGCCTTAAGGCTGAGTCTAGTATCAAAAGAATTAGAGAGAAAAGTAGGGATATTGGCTGAAAATCTATAGCCACTTTAAGTTTTTGTACTTCCCTATATAGCTGAAGATGATGCTTATGAACCACTGTGGATATCTACTTAACATTATTTTTCCAATGATTATTTCTGGGCTATAAAATTTGCGGGGCCACATTCCTTAATAATTTGAGTACACACATATATAAGGTTTGCCTGGAAAAAGTCCATGATATTGTTAATATAAAGAGAATGGTTTGCATTTGTGTTCCACCATTACATCTTCAGTGGACATCCAAAATTATTGAGAAATAAGAAATGAATATATAAAATGTTGAAATACTGATTATGAGGTTACCTGACTATAAATAGAACTTCCATGTGCTCAGTAGGAATATGCCAAAATAGAAAAAGGTTAAGATAGACCTCTGCAAAGTATTTCTAATTTCAGTGATGAGTAAACAGCACATTGAGCCTTCAGAGACACATGCTTCAGAAAGACTGACAAAGTTCTAGTGTACTGAGATACTTAGTAAGCATTTGAACAAATGAATGAATGAAATGAATAAATGAATGAATGAATGAATGAAGAGACATATTCCAAGAGTGTTTTAGTTTCTCATAAGAACAGACCTGACCTCCTCGTAGTGTGGTGCCTTTTAAAGACGGTAATCCTCAAGGAGTATAGGCACCTTCCACTATGTCCTGAGTTCGTGGTTTCCCATGAATGACACTTTATCCTTACTGGTTGTCTGTTTTCCTACTTCTGATTCATTCCCCTGCTCCTACCACACACACCTTAACTCACCAGGAGGAGAGTTTGTTGTTCCCCACAACACTCTGTATTTTTCACTACTAAAGCCCATATTTACTACATTACACTGAAATATCCTGTTTACTAAATGCCTTCCTAACTACAAGGCAAACTACTTGAGGAAAGCAATTATTCTTATTTACTATTGTATACCTAGCATTTGGTACAATGACTGACTTACAGCTGGTATGAAATAAAGTTTGCTGAATGAATGAAAAAAAAAGAGAGAATGTTCTGTGTGACATCGATGTGACCTGACAGCCAAGGAGAGTGGACTGGAATGCACATGGGTGAACAATGATGACGTCACTGTACTAGTCAGTGGGGGCGGTAGATGCTGCTGAGCAAACACCTGTACTGTGTGGCCCTCACATTCAAAATGACTGAGCAAGTAGAGCAATGAATCTGCATCAAATTTTGTGTTAAGCTTGAGCATTCCTCCAGAGAAACTATTTGGGCTTAAACAGCCAAAATTTATTTCTTCACAGTTCTGGAGTTTAGAAGCCCCAGGCCAGGGTGTTGGTAGGTTTGGTTCCTCCCGAGGTTCCTCTCCGTGGCTTGCCAGTACCTAGCTGTGTCCTCACGTGGCCTTGCAAACTCAGCCACAGCCCTGAATTAGCAACCAACCGATAGACTCTGAAGAGCATTAGGATTAACAAATCATGGGAGTGCTTATGAGTTGTAAATTTTATGTTTGCTTCCATTAAAATAAACTTTCCACTGATAATTTTAAAAGGAGTGCATGCACTGTTGGTGGGAATGTAAATTGGTACAGCCATTACGAAAAACAGTGTGCAGGTTCCTGAAGAAATTAAAACAAGAACTACCATATGACCCAGCAATCCCACTTCTGGGTCTATACCCACAGGAAACAAAATCACTGTCTTGAAGAGGCTATCTGTGCTACCTTGAAGTACTATCTGTACTTCCATGTTCACCGAATCATCATTCACAACCTAACGGAAACAGCCTAAGGGGCTATCAGCAGATGAATGCATAAGAAAACGTGGCAGGTGCACACACACACACAAAACAAAATATTATTTAGCCTTAAAAAAATAAACCCTGCCATTTGTGACAACGTGGATGAATCCGTGGGGCATTATGCTAAGTGAAATAACCCAGACAGAGAAATACACCTACTGTGTGGTATCACTTACATGTGGAATCTTAAAAATACCAAAAAAAGGCCGATTCATAGGCACAGGTAGCAGAATGGTGGTTGCTAGTGGCTGGCGGTGGGGGAATGAAGAGGGCTTTTCAAAAGAGCACCAGCTTTCATTGTAAGACAATTTCTGAGGATCTAATAGACAGCATGGTGACTACCTTTATTGTACAGTGTATACTTGAGATTGGCTAAGAGAGTAAAATTTTAAGCAGTCTCACCGTAAAGAAAAAAAAAATAAAATAAGAGGGAACTGTCAGCTGATGGATATGTTCATTAACTTGATTGTGGGAACCCTTTCACGAAGAATGCATACATCCGATCTTCGCATCACACACTTTATATTACAATTTTGCCAATTGTACATTAAGAAAGCTGGGAAAACGTCAAGAGAAGAAGGATGTGTAGCCAAAAAATTATACATGCTGTATATATACCCTCCATTGAACAAAAATGCCTATGACCTGAAATTCAAATTATATTGATCAAAGTATACTTATTTATCGGCTCTCTACAATATGTCAGCCTGTTCCTGTTCCGGGGTCTGTTAAGCATCAGTGAATAGCGCAGACAAATATACAAGCCTTTGTGTTGCTCAGTCCATGTAGGAGACAAATAGTAAAGCTTCCATTTGAGGAAAGTGGGAATACTCACGTCTACTATGGTACAAAACTTCTCTATTTTGAAAATGTAACGGTGAAATAATGTCCTTATTTATAAAGCCCAAATATTTATTTCAAGCTTCATCGACTTGACCTCCCAGATTGAACCAGGGTAGATTTTCTGATCATATTTTCATTATTTAAAAAAAAATAAATTAAGCTCTACCAAAGCACCTCTAGAATTTAATGTTGGAAATGTAATTATATTGGGAAGCCTGCATTTCCTAAATAATTTCTTGAACCCTAAAATTCATTTACTCTTAAAACACCAAGAAAATACTTAACATCATTGACCCTCTCTACACAGAAGCCCAGGACTGGTGCTCATGTTCATTTGTGGGTGAAGATTATTAAATCCAATTAATGTTTGGTTTGCATATTTTCTTAACTTTAGCAACAAAATATACACTTATCAGTCAAGCCACCAAAGGATTTCTTTTTCCTACAACTTAAAAAAATTCTATATTTTTTAGAATATAGAATATGTTCTATATCCTTCTTCTTTGAAAACTAAAACTATTTCTAGTTGTTCTGGAACAAATGTTTTGTGGATGAGTAATACCACATATCATTACAAGGATGTAACTTCAACCTTGAATTCTAGTGTCTATTCATGTTGACACTAGAATATTTATTTTTCTTATAGAACTTTGCACATGTTATTAGGTTTTGTACTATTTCTATCTCCCACCATTCTGTCCTTGTGAATATTATAGTACCACATAGCTGCTTTATTAAATTTTACATTGTAGACCTGAGAGTTGGAACTTTCCAATAATAAATACTGTGGTTGGCATATGATGTTTGGATTTTGTTGTTGTTGTTGGGGTTTAGAAATCCAATTTCTTTTCTCTGTAATGAAAAGATTATAACTGTTGCTGTATACTTTGAATAGTATCCTTTTATTCCAGGAAAATGAAACCCCCAACTTTGCGCAGAGTGTTGCATGCGTCACTGCTGCGTATGTTCTGGGACCTTTGGTGGCCCATTTGCATATTATTAGCTGTTGGATAAGATTTCTTTGAAACTGGTGATTCCCTATTCCATTAGAATTTCACCTTACTGAAGAGTCAGGAAACTTGCGTCCTTGTCATTTCTCTGAAAGCACAGAGACATGTCTTAGGAAAGTGACCTGGTGGAAATGGGTAGGAGAAGGCGAAAGAAACAAAGGCTTGAAGGTGTACAGAATATAGGCCATTTCCTTTTCCAAAAACCTGAATGGTTCTTTTTCTCCACTTTTAACTGGGTCCATTATAGTCCAATGTGCAGTGTTCTGTGCTCTCTCTGAAAATAATTTCCCTAATATGGGCACCTATGGTTAGAGCAGTAATGAGGTTTTCCCTAGTTTTAATATGATTCCTGTACCACATTGGCTTTGAAACCTCTTTTCACACTTTGAAGAGTAGGTAGATACTAGTTTATCTGTGGATCATCTTTGGCCTTGCCATTGGGATTTAAAGATGTCACCATGTTTGCCCATTGCCTGGAGGAAGCTACAGCTCTGAGATTAAAAGATGGCTGTCACCTATGGCAACTATGGCTACTCCTTTCAACAGAGAAAATATGGACTTGGAGGGCTATTTTTTATCATGAACCTTGGAAAGCAAGGCCTACCACCTGAGACTGCTGCAGACAAGGTTGATGGCATGAATGCCCCGAGAGGGAGGCAGAGTAAAGGGAGGATACAGGCACATGCCTAAACATTCGGTTTGTTTTCAGTGTTTTGAGTTACCTCTGTATCCTTTTTTTGTTTTCATGAGCTCATTATCAACCTCTTAGTAAAATGCATTTCTTTTTCTTTTAAATATTGCATTTATTCATTTTTAGAGACAGGGGAAGGGAGGGAGAGAAACATCAATGTGTGGTTGATTTACACATACCTCCTATTGGGGACCTGGCCTGCACACCAGGCATGTGCCTTGACTGGGAATCGAACTGGTGACTCTTTGGTTTGCAGGCTGGCAATCCACTGAGCCACACCAGCCAAGGCCAAAGTACATTTCTTCATATTTTATTTTATTTTATTTTATTTTTTTAATCCTCACCAAAGGATATATTTGCTGACTTTTACAGAGAGAGGAAGGGAGAGAAAGTGTGAGACAGAGACTGAGGAAGGGAGGAAGAGGGGGAGAGGGAGATATGGGAGAGAGAAACATCGACTGGTTGCCTCCTATACGTGCTCCAACCAGGGCTGAACCTGCAACCTAGGTATGTGCCCTGATGAGGAATTAACCCTGCAAACTTTTGGTGTACGGGATGACAGTCCATTAACTGAGCCATCTGGCCAAGCCTAAAGTACATTTCTTGATTAAGCTAGTCAAAATTTCTGCCATTTTACAGATGTCTAATCAAAAGCATGTCATTCCCCCCCCCTTTTTTTGGTGGAGAAACTTCTAGTTACCTGTTTTTACTATTGGGTTAGAATACATTTTAATAACATTTACAATGGTGTGTTGTTCATTATTTTTTCACTTTGGTTCTTAAAGTGAAGGGGATGTTATTCTTTATAAAGGTTGCATATACCATTAAATAATTTAAAAAATTCTTAATAATTTGGCTAATTCAAAATAAGACCATGCTCACCCACTCTATCAAGTACCTCTTTGGGCACTGAAAATAAATTAGGAAACCGTGGGGGGAATAGAAACAGATCATTACGGTATGAAGAGCCCAGTTTAGAACAAGTATAAGGTTATTTGGTAATAAAAGCTTTGAGTTACATATATTGAACAAAAAGAAGGAAATAATGTGGAAATGCTTGCTCTTTAAGGTGATAAACTTATTTTTCAACACCGTAAAGATGGGACTGTTATTATAAGACAATCATTAAAGTATGGACTCATTTTGAGTTTAGTCAAATCTGTTTTAAATAGCTGAACTAACATTTGTGTGTTCTCATTAGAATAGTCCTTTCTCAAGAGTCTACCTATTTCTATGTGTATTGGAAAACCACAAAGTTGTGTGTTTCTGGTTTTATTGACATCTGAAGTTTCAGATAATACGGGGATGAATAACGGGGGGCACTTAACTGGATAATGCACCAGGCTGTGCGTGCCAGGCTGATAGGCTGTGTGCGATTTCTGGTGCTGAGTCTAATTACTCTGGAGTTCTTATAATGGGCTGGATGGCAATATGAATTCACTGGATTCTTCCAGTCCTCATGAGAGGCCTTTGACAAAGCCACGGCAACGTACAAATGGACTCATTTTCCACTGCGAGGGCTGATGTGTTGTGCAAGCGGATGGGCCGTCAGCAATAGCCAGGCAGGCCTGAATTATAGTTTTTATTCTGTTTCTTTTTTTATGTTTCAAGATTATTTGTTTCCTTTGCAATCTTGTCACTTACTTTCCTTAGCTCTTTCTAGTAACTGAAAATGTGGGGCAGTGGAAAAGAACCCTTGACTGGCTGCAGACAACCTGTGTTTAACCCTGGCTGTGCCCTTCTAACTATTTGACTCTGCATGAGCCTCTGACCCTGTCTCCTGATCTGTAAGTTGTGGATAAAAATATCCATATCACTGAGTTGCTAGAAGAATTCGGAGAAGTGTAGCTGCTATGTGGTGCTCTGCAAAGTTAGGGTATGATTCCTGACAATGCTTTTACATTCCCAACAAGTAATTAAAAAAAACAACAACAAAAAACAAGTACTTGTGGTTCACAGCATGGAGTCTGGACAACCTGCCTGGGTTTGAATCCTGGCTTCTAATGACTAGCCGTCTGACGGTGGGTTAGGCACCCTCCTCTCTACGTCTCTGTCCACTCATCTAAAATATTGGTGTAATAATGGCATTACCTCATGTCATTGTTGTGAGTGTTAAACAAGTTAATACTTATAAAGAACTTGCAAGTATCTACCTACAGACATGCTCCATGTGTTAATTAAACAAAGAAGCCAAGAGCTAGATTAGCAAAGGGGCTACCCGCCTTCCTTCAGTGGAAGTCCAGAGTTCTAAGGTGGATGTTGAAGCTGGGAGAGCTCTGTCTGTGGTGGTTGATGTTTCTCCTACAACAAGCAGGCTCCCAGGGCCCTATCTGACAGCTTGAATCTTTTGAGGAAATGTGATTCCACAGCCTCCATAGGGATTGCAGCCAAGGGTGTCCTTAGGACTGATTGTCCCTCCCCACTCCACCCTCCCCTGGGCAATGGATTGCTCTCCCCTGCTATGTAATCCTTCTTGAGTAATTCTTCAGCACAAAGAAGTTCATTATACTCTGCTTCCCACATTTCTGGCAAGATACAGCCTGTGTACCCACTTGTAGTACTCCTGGGGAGTGGGCAGTGTGACTCAGGTGGGCGTGGAAGCTGCCTTCAGTGAGTCCACACTGGTTTTGGGGAGAAAGGATCCTGTAGGTCCCTTTCTGGGTCATTCAATCAACTTTTGCCAACCAGGATTTAGCATCTGCGGTTCCAACCAATATGTGCACCAGTTGGTATAGTCAGGCAACCTAAGTAGTGTGCACTACTCCAGAACTTAAATTATTCTGTGCCTCATTACCAGTCTTACCTTGGTTTAGATAAATCTTTAATTGTCGTTCTTAATTCCACTGAGGTCTGAAGTTTAAATTCTACAGTTGCCTGAATACTTTGCTCATGGAAGAGAAGGATCTTTAAAAGCAAATGGCATTTAGGAATCTGGGGGAGTGCTTTGGGTGACACGGGAACTGTACATGAGGGGAAGAGGAGGATGCAGCTGAACACAGATCTGGCTGCCTGCCATGCTGAACGCCAATACTCAGCGGCATGTGCTGCTGTCAAGGAAAGTGGTTTGTTTTCATGCGCTGGCCGCCTGGTGGATGGGGGACCCATGTCTCAAAGCGCATCTCCTGGAAGGTGGGGGACTCACATCACAAAGCCCATCTCCCTCTCTCAGTGGAGGCAGAGGTTTTTAGAAGGAGGGAGAGGGGAACGGAACATGGAGATCAAGGGAGAGGGCGTTGCCACGTTCTCTATGTGCAGGTGAGTGCGATGCATTCCGATGAGGCAAGTGATGGTAGTCCAGGGTGCATCATCCAGGTTTAGTCATCCAGCTTCATGTCATCCTGGCGTTATGTCATCCTGGCTCCATGATTGAAGGTCAGCAAGTCTCTTGAGGCTGGGATGCCTGAGGGCAGGAGTCTGTATCTTTTAAAGTTAGTTTCTAGGATTCTCATGCAAACATGCTATTTATCTACAAGCTACATGTTACTTAGAGTCAGCACTTACAGGAGCAGGGTCACCAGCATGGTGAGGTGGGTTGCAATTTTCCACTGTTACAGAAGAAGGTGGAAAGAAAGAGAAATACATCTGGGTGCCAACGGGAGAATTAACAGAGGGATTCCATTGGGAAATGAGTCTAATTTGTTGTTGCTGCAGTTTGTCAAATTCCTCACTAGCTTTTGTCAGAGAATCATTTGGGAAAGCAATTTTTGAGAATTTTGTTTGGAGGCCTCTGCATACCAATCAAAAAATCATAACAACTGAGCCTGAGATATTTTTTTCTCAGATCGAGATATAATTGACATATAACACTATGTTAGTTTTAGGTGAACAAGATAATGATTTTATATTTGTACATATTGCAAATTAATTACTAGAGTAAGTCTAGTTAATACCCACTACTGCACTTAGTTACAAATATTTTTTCTTGTCATGGAACCTTGTAAGATCTCTCTTAGCAATTTTCAAACATACAGTAAGGTGTTATTAACCGTCAGCATGCTGTGCACTACATCCCACATCTTCTTTACGTTACAGCTGGAGGTTTGTACCTTGTGGCCTGCTTCCCTAGCCTGCCCACCCCCAGCTGCCCATCTCTGGCAGCAGACTCTTTTCTGCATCTATGCGCTGGCCTTCCATGTTTGTTTTTGAGATTCCACTTATAAGTGAGATCATGCTGTAATTGTCTTTCTCTGGCTTACTGCACTTAGCATAGTGCCCTCAAGGTCTGCTCACAAGTTACCACAAATGGAGCTATGCCTTTTGTTTTTTAAGGTGCTTCTCAAAGAAACGGTTTTGCTTAAATCAAATATTCCTGACCGTGGCCATAGAAGTCGCAGTCATCCTTGCTCAAGGGATGCCGTTTCCTGAGAGAGGGAGGAGCAGGAGGAGCAGGAGTGTAAGCAGAACAGATGCTGCAAGGAGCAGGTGTGGGCTGAGATGACCGCAGGGCAGGGGGCCTGCCGCCAGCCAGGTGAAAGTGACCTGCACGCATCAGGTCTTGGCCCCCCAACCTGAGCACTGGCTGTCTCTGCACAGAAACCCAAGAATCCTTTTACCCTGGAAGGTGGCCAATCAGAGAAAACATGCTCTCTGGATCAGAAACAAACTCTCAAGACAAAAAAAAAAAAAAAGAAGAACTTTAAGAGCACTGACCAGTTTTGTCGGTGACGCACAGCAATGTTTGTCAGATGGATGCGGTCCAGTGAGAACCACCTACACTCCCCTCTCCGTGGGGCTGGAGGAAAGGCTCACAGGGACTCCTGTCTTCCGCCTGCTCCTCCCTGTGACTTTTTCTTTTTATGATAAATGACACTGTTAGGCAGTGCAGCACAAAGTGGAAGCACAGAAGAGAGCAAAAAGGAATGTTCTCATTCCACTGAGGACGCCAAACAAATTGAAAGCAATCACAAAATCTGGGCACCGAACTGAGATTGACTAGTCAAGGGACCCCATCCAAAGAGGCTGGATGGACTTCAGATCCAGTCCTGCTGTCCTCTTATCAGCAGGGACCCATCACACTGTCAGCAACGGACGTGAGGAACCTCTATAGGTGCCACTCCTTAGTCAAATGCCTTGATCTACGGCAACAGGCATCATATGCTGTATCTCTATCTAGTAAAACCACTGAAGTGGGAATAAACAGTCTATTCAGGCATCGCCATAGCAAGGGAGCCAGCCACCCTCACCTGCATTTGGCAGAGAGCAAATGGCAAGCAGAGGAGTGGGAAAATGTGACAGGCAAAAGAGAAGGCTTCAGGTATAGTCAAATGGAAGGTTTTTGGCCTAGGAAAGAACTGGGCATTTTGAACGATTGATTAGGGGAGCGTAATTTGGCTTTCTCTACCTCATCCTGAGCTGGAGGTGGGGTCAACAAGTAGAGAAGTTTGCGCGCCTTGACCAATTACTGTAGAGGTTGTGGTTTGGTTTCCTGGACTGGTTGCTGCAGAGGTTGTGGGTCAGAGTTCCGTTGTAATATATTGTCTGTTTGTATATTTAGTCTCTTAGTGGTTTTCGTATTAAACTTTCTCTTGGTCGTACAGACATATAATACTAATACAGATGGGCCCAAAATTAAATGCATCACTTTAATTAAATTCACCAACCTCCATACATCTGACAAAACTTTAACTCAGAAATCAATCATTTCTCTCCCATCAGTTTTACTAGACATATCTAAATCATCACCAATTTATATCAATTTCACATCTTTAACATCTCTCCGATCTGTACCCTTACCTGCATGCCTATGTTCAATGCCTATTCCCCAGATATTCATAATTTCTTCTCAGGCTTATTGCTCCAGTCTCAGTTTTCTTTCTCTTACAGTGCCCTGTCTGTATTTCTGGCTGAATAACCTTTTTGAACACACAAACCCCTCTATGACTATAGGTCAAAGTCTGAAATTCTTATCATGGCCCATCAGTTCATTAGTAACCCAGCCCCTCACCCGCTCTCCTGCTTTCCCTCCCCCCACGTTCACTCCTGCAACTGTTTCATCGCCACCACGAGCAAGAGCAAGCGTAGTTTCCCTAGTTTCCCACTTCAGTCACAATGCCTACGGATTCCGTGCCTCGGCATCCTGTGCAAACGAACTCAGACTCTCCTCTCGCTGCAGCTTGCACTCCTCACATGCAGATTTTGCCTGGATACATTTTACTTTGTCTTGAAGGCTGAGCTGAGTTATCGCTGTCTCTGTTAAGCCACCCACCATTTCTCCCAGATGAACGAGATCGCTGTCTTCCGTGCCGCCCTGGCCATATGGACATGCTTCTACCACAGCACTTACACTTTATGTTGATTTGCTCATGTCCCACTTAGACTATTAACATCTGCACAGCAGAGATTATTTTTAAAGTCCTCCCTCTTTAACCATGCTGTCTGGCACATTAGGAGGGCTTCCTAGTTTTCAGTGGGAATGTAAGCGACATAATGAAGTTATAATTAGTTGCTGGGTAACCTTTGTGGAAATAAGTGCAACTTGGCTTTGCATCTCCTTTGCTTACACCCCTTTCTTCAAAGGACAGCTTTCTCTAAAATGGGGGGAAAAGCAGGATGCTCAGCTTTATCATCGCCCTGGCATTTCTAATACCTGCCCGCCAGAAAGTTGTGGTCCCTCCACCCTTCTCCCAGCATCAGGGACAACATGCTAGTCAACAACCATCGCACCAGGTGAGAGACGTCGTGACTCACAGATCTTTCTTTTCCACAGCAGGACAGGACAGAGAATCAAGAGCATCATGCTTTATTTCTTCTTCAACCATCTTGCCTCTTTATAGTAGAATAACAATTTAGGAATGAAGGCCTAAAGATCTCGACAACTTGGACTTTCCCAAGCATCCCAGTAGGAAAGCTTCCGAGGAAGACAGAAGCATTGTGGAGAGCCTTACCTTCCGTTCCTCCTCAGGTTCTCCTTCCGCCCCCCACAGCCCACCTTCTAGAGAGCTCTCTGTGAATCTCTAACCATGGGAAACTGATCCTTTTGCACATGGCAGGATCTTGGTCCCTGGATCCAATGCTTCACACCACCGTTTTATTATTTTAAATATGGAGCAGAGGAGGAAGGCTGCCCTAGGTGACTCTGTGTAGGATTTCCCTCCCTCCCTTCTTTCCTTCCTTCCTTCCTTCCTTCCTTCCTTCCTTCCTTCCTTCCTTCCTTCCTTCCTTCCTTCCTTCCTTCCTTCCTTCCTTCCCTGTCTGTCTGTCGCTATTGCTCTTCTTTTTATTTTTCGCAAAACATGTTTTAAGAATTCTACTGTAATGTCTCTGGGGAATACATCCCAGCAGCTCATTTGTTTAAAAAGCACAGTCTGTCATTTTATTTACTTAGAATTTACCTTTCATGATGACACTTCTTGGGAATGGTCACAGTTAGGTCACATCATTTATTCCACTAAGGTGACTCATAGGTAATTTCATATTTGCATTTCATTCTTCTGATTCCTGTTATCTTTGACTTTTTCTCCAGAAAGTCACTTAAGAAGGAACTGAGCATTGTGTCAACCTGTCACTGCATTTTTCTAATATGTGTCCACTCTCCTGAAATGCAATTAAAGGCTATTCCTTAGAGCCTGCTCATACAATAAAAACAAACTAATGAAACCCCCACCAAGAGTCCATCCTAGATGTTGCTCATCCTTTTCAATATTCCCACGGGTATGAGAGTAGGCACATCTCTTTGTTTATCTGTGGAGCTTATGACTTGTTAGATCTGAGCAAGTACACACATTTCCCAAGGAAAGTTCTCAGTATTTCTTTTTCAGAAAAGAGAGAAGTTAATGTCTAACCCCACATTGGGAACAGGAACACATCCACAGGTAGCAAATCATCGCCATTATGCACAACAGCCTTTGATTCCTTCCCTGCTCTGCATTGGAACCCTATTGCCCTTCAATGGAAGTTTCTGTTATCCTAAACAGCTTTTAACATTTAGGTAAGGAGTACATTTCTTCTAAGAGTAGGATGAAATTACTTAATTCTCTTATAGGGGGATGTGGTCAGATGAGGAATGAGTCAGGCTGGTGGTAATAATCCATCTGGTTCCATCTGCATGATGTTTAGGGTCAGGGGCCAGATATCATGGCGCTGCAATGTTTGAATAACCTCTGGTTGTATTCTGGGAAGGACATGGTGGGGTGGGCCCATATTTTTAACTGTTCAAATTTGTGTAAGTACACTTAGCGCATTCTTTCTCCTTCTATTTTCACTTCACCATCTATGCGACTGGACTTGGGTACCGCTGTCTCAAAAAAGGAAGGCACGGGGCTGAATATAATAGTTGGATAGCATCCCTGACTTTGTCTCCCTGTAAATTATTCTTATTCAGAACTGAATTTGCAGGACTGGAGAAAGAAAGGCTTCTGAGGTTGGAAACAAATGCTTGGACAAGAGAGAAATGATGGCGGATCTAGGAATGAAAGGTCCCTGTGTCTTCTCCCTTTGGGAGCCCATAGAGCAGCTCATGGAAATCTGTGCAGAACTCACATGCGCACAGACGACACCAGCCTTCCCTTGGACTGTCTCTCTGAGGGGAAACCAAGAAAACTTAAGTGCAGTTTCCTTTAGCTCGGTGGGATGGGGACTCAGATGCAAAATTCCTTTTATTTAAAGAGGCTGTGACAGGGCTGTGGCATTCCTGGCATACAAAGTAGGGGCTGATTGCAAAGTCGCCTACCACTTACTTACGCGGTGACTTCTTCACCCCTCCAAACCGCATGTGTCTGTAAATAGGGGCAATAAACTAACCTTAAAAGAGGATTTTAAGAACTTAAGTATATCAGTTATCATTTGTCTGGGACTAGCAGGGTATCCTTAAGTGGCATTTATTATTATATTGTTACTTCTACTTGTAATAGAGTGGTAATTATGTTTATATAATATTTTGATAAAAGATTTGTTGGATTTGATATAAACCTCTCATTACTACGCTGTCATCCTGCCTGAATACGCATTTTCAGTCTCTTCAAATTTTTAAAGCTATATGTACGGTTTTATTGAGTGAGAAGCTGATTATTGGAGATAATGTCTCATATTTCTAAAACTGACTCAGTGTTTAAGCCAAGAAAACAAGTAATGCTTGCCACTTCTTTAAATTACACAGATTTACTCATACTAAATCCTAATTTATTGCATGCACATTTCAAATGCATTTATGATAAATTCATTAAAAATAGTAAAAATTTCAACAGAACTTTAATTATTGGACTTACTGTGTATTTAAAATGTCACAAAATATCAGGATTATCTGAACTATACAAATTGGAAGCATCTTTAGAAAATATGCCACTTCTAGTATAAAATCATATGCCCATATTCCCTCAACAATTTGCTGTTCAATAAATGCTAATGGTTGATGGTATAATAGCATTTCGTGAATTTCATTTACTCCATTTCTCTCCTCTGGGAAGGTACATAAACAGTTTGCTTTCAGTGAGTCTGCCTTTGTTTCAGCCCATCCAACTTGCTGTGAAAGCTACTCTTGCCTTCAGAGTGATTCTCTGACCAATTAGTCCTTAGTGCCCTAAATCAGAGCTTTCTAAGCAGTGAAATACAGTGCAACTTGATGGGTGGCCAGGGTACCTGGTGGGGCCTCCTTCAACCTGCAGCTCAGTGAGTGGGGTCTCAGGGCTGCAAAGGTTCCCGGGTCCCTGTAGCTAAAGCAGTTGCTTTCCTGTACCCCAGGGTTCCGTCATGTATTGTTACTGTCCGCATGCGCCATGACATACGGGACCAGAAACACATGAAGTGCAGACTGGGAAAAAATAAAAATCACCATTTAGTTCTGAACAACTGCAAATGTTATTTAAATTTTATGGGTATCTTTTTACATCTTAAAAAAATATACAGAAATGTTAGCTGCATGATTTCTTTGACCTAGATTCAGATACTTGTCAATACACTTTTCTAGGAAAAATAAAAAGACAAAAATTTAACAGTGAGAAACATCTTCTCTGAGAAAAAAATTAATAAGAAAAAATAAAGCCAATATAATTTCAAGAGGTTATACTGAATTTAAAAGCTAACTTTCGCCCAGACCAGGGTGGCTCAGTTAGGTGTCCTGTCGCAAAGCAAAAGGTCACCAGTTAAATTCCTGGCCAGGACAAAGGTCTCAGATCTGGGACGTGAGTTTGGCCCCTGGTTAGGGTTTGTTTGGCTCCTGGTGGGGGTGCGTGCGAGAGGCAACTGATTGATGTTTCTCTCACACATCATTGTTTCTGTCCCTCCTTTCCTCTCTCTCTGAAAAATAAATACATAAAATATTTTAAGCTAACTTCCAAATTGCCTTAGTATTTATTAATTTATTTTTAGGATAATATATTCCTAATATAAGAGTGCTTTCTATTCACTCAAATCTTTTCTTAGAATTAAATACAGGGCGGGGCAAAAGTAGGCATGCAGTTGTTTGTATGAAAAATACAATAATTAATAAATAATAATTCAATAATAAACTCTCTTTTGCGGACTCACAACTCTCAACCTGCTGTTGCCCAATCTTGCATTTCAAAAAAGCTGCATGGAATATGACGAAACGCTCTTGTAATGACATTTAATATATTGATTTGTATCACATCCTTCTTTTCTGTTTGCACACCAAGATGGTTTTATTTGAAATGGAGGAAGTAGTAAGAACACAATACTTTGGGAAGGACCAGCATGAGTAAATTCTAAAAGCTTATGAACGCTTATACGTTCAACTTCTGTAACAGAGACCCAAACACGCGTGGTTGAACTAAGGTGGGGGTGTTTCTCTCACAGAAGAGTTCAGGGGAAGCGTGATGGCTCCTGAGTGCCAGGGACCCAGCCCCTTTCTTCATGCGTGGTTCCAGGGTCCTCAAAATTATGTCTACTTTATGGTCCAACTGTCTGCTCCAACTCCAGCCATCATAGCATGGCTCTAACTATGGAAAGGAACAGAGGATATGACAATTTGTTTTTATTGGTTAAACTTGAAGTTTCACACATCACTTTCTCTTCTGCTCTTTTGCTCAAGATTTAGGCACATGGCCACATCTAACTTCAAGGAAGGGGAGCAGAGGCCATCCAGCTAAATGTGTGATCAGCATGAAAAAGGAAGGGGGCATCATAAACCAGCTGTCATTGGGGCAGCAAAGAGTAATGTGGAAACATCCACAAATGATCCCGTGTGAGAAAAAGGACACATTTATTACAGGCCCTGATATACTTTGGTTTCCTGGGGGGGGGGGGGGGGCAGAGGAAGCGCACACATGTCACACATGTAGTGTTATTCTCAGTCTGGGGTGTGCCCCCAGAAAACAATTGCTTTCCATCCCAAGATACATTTTTGCATAATCAAACACAAATATGGCAGTCCTCTCTTCAAGAAATTTACCCTTCTATTAGGAAAAGAGATAGAAATAAAAAAAATTAAGTAATTTGTTAGGTGTAATAATGGAAATATACACAAAGTTTACTGGTGGGATAATAGTCATTAAGATAATTGTGTAGTTCAAAGAAAATTGTATCAAGGATGCCATACTTGGGCTGGATCTGAATGGATAATCACTTGTGAGTTTTCATGAAGTTCCCAGAAAAAGAGTGATTACACACAACTTTACAATATAAGGAAAAATTTCTCTTTCTTACAACCAAAAGATAAGGCAGTGAGAGCAGGGGAGGTTCGCTTTTGCACAGGATTGCTGAAAGCTGGTGTGAGTCTCCATGGGAGGTGGCGGCCCCACTGAGCAGCACCCTTCTGCTCTCTCTCCTCTCACACGCGGGGTGTTCACTTGCTCTCAGTAGTTCTGGGCTCTGCGTTGTCCTGTGTGGCTTTCCTACCACACAGGATAATACAATATAAAATATCATTTGGTTTATATCATGTAAAATATAATATGAAGTATAATTTGTATAATATAAACATTTTTAAAAGAACCCAGATACAAAATATATATATTATTCTATTCATAAAAAGCTCAAAAATAGGTTAAATAAACCTTTGTGATTAGGGATGTGTCCTTCCAAGAAGAAAAGGAATACTATAGATGGACCATGGGAGAGGGATGTGCTGGGGGCTTCTGAAAGTTCCTGGCCATGTTCTGTTTCTTCAGCAGTTTACACGGGGGTTTACTTTATAATAATGCATCAAGCAAAACATATTTTGTGTTGTTTTCTTTATGTATGTTATAATACACAACAGAAAAGTTTAAAATAATACAACTGACCCAACTGCTCATCATTAAGTTTAAATCAAACGAGGAACCCTGAACTTAAACACAGTTAAAATAATTTACTCCTTTCCCTTTGTATGAAAATTGTGTCTTTATCATGAACAGTGTTGAGTTTTCATACAACACCTGTCTCTTCTCCTCCCTAGCTTTACAAATAATCATCAGATGTTGAAGTTGTACAAGAGCTTTTGGACTGCTCTCTAGTTTAAGTTTCACAAGTAATTTTGTACGGCTGTTTTGTTTTTCTGGAATTTTCCTGTAATAAGTGGACATAAATGAACTTAACCAGATATGACCTGCAAAACACTTGATTTTCTGGCTTTTGTGCCATAAAACCCTCAGCTACTGAAGCAATTTTGCTGGTGTGTCAGGTGGAGACAGTGCATTTTGTGAAGAAGCTAGAGAGCAGGGTGAGGATGCTGTCTGTCCACAGAAGCCCAACAATTAAAGAGATTTAATTTTTGCAGCATGTTTTTTTTTTTTTTTTTTTGCAAAGTACAAGAGAATTTGAGCCCCAAGAATGACCAGAGATTCTATTTTCTGCCACTGAACTCGGCATGGGCTCAGACTTTAGTGTATGAAGTGTAAGAATGATTGCTTCGTGGATCTGGTAAAGGGTACAAGGACATGTTTCTAAAGTATGCTTTAATTTGTAACTTCTGAGGTGATTATGTGAATGCCTGCTATGTGAAATTTCACCTGTACACGTGCACTGCATCCTCCTCTTCCTCATTTCAGCCAATAGTTTCTTGAACATCAAGTCTAATTGCAAGGATGAAGTGCTGGTGCTTTATTTTTGAGGTGCAATTCTAGGAAATGAAAGCCAGAGCAAAGGGAAGCGAGGCAGGGAAGGCTAGATCCGTAGAGTGCAAGGTCACGTAGTACCTTGCTAGCTTTGCTTCCTGATGTACTTACTTTGAAAGAAATAACGGGCTACTTGGTAGGTGCCCCTGGTACACATTTCAGAATATTTTTAGACAGAGTCTACAGAGAAATTGTGCTTTGGAATAGAACATTGAAGGAAAGAAAGAGAAAGAGAAGGAGTTGGTCTGGGGATCTTTGGAGGGCCAGAGTCTCCTGCTCTGTGGTCAACGACACCGTTGTGATGGATTGAGGTCGGAGTTAACACCCGCTGTGAAGCCATAGAGGAAGGTTCAGAAGGCAGAGAGGCAGAGAGGATACTACGGAGGTTTTTACAATGTATTTGACAAAAATATATTTTGAAATAAAAAGTAAAATAATACATATATTGTGTATACTTTATCTCATCCATAAAAACTTACTTGAAATAAATTTATTGTCTCTGGTATTCATCACTTTAAAATGTGTCTTTGCAGGCTGATAAAAGAATTTCATCTTCTTGATTTCTACGCTAAGAGAAGTACATTTTATGTCTGAGACACAAAACAAATCAATTTGTAGCTTCATGTTGGTACAGACAGAAATTCTTCCATGATCATCTCTTTGTGATAGTGTCGTAAAATTTACGCTTTGTTTCAAAGGGACTGTATTATTTATTACTATTGCTATCTCAACTATTTTTGATATATTAATAGAAATTTTCATTCATACTGGAAGTTACTTATTTTCAAATACTGTGCTTCAATATTGTGGTTCAAAGACGTTTGGGGGAATGATTTCCTTACTTGCCATGTTTTGTCTTTATTTTTTTGATAATGGAGAAAATATATAATGTCAAAAACTCTTCTTTAAACTTAAAGGTAATTATAGACAAACTTTATAATTTTGACAATTCTATCTCTAACCATAGACTTTTGAAAAGGAACAGAATGTAACAACCATCAACTCTCTTGCTCTTTTTATATTACTTGGTAAAACCAAGGCTTTGGGAAATCCAACTGTGCGTACTCTGTGCCCAGACTAACTGCAAAAACAAAAACAAACAACAAAACAAAATAAAATGTGCCTACTGATACCACTTTAAATTTATGATCACTAAACTAAGAGGGTTCTTCATGCTGCCCATTGATCGTAATTGACTTTCCTGGTTGATTTTCTTTATCACATTCCTTTATTTTCTCCCTTCTCTTAACTCTTGCAACATGTCTTCCAATCCTCATTACCGGCTGATAACTCATTTTCCTTCTTTATTGAAAAACTGGAGCCAATCAGAAAAAAAATAATAATTAATTAAAAAACAAAACAGTTTCAACAGCTCCAACCGCATCTACCCAGGTTTCTATGGCTGAGTTTACGGGGACAGCAAGGTCTCCTGGTTACTACGAATAAACACTGCAGGCTCGTCACTGAGTTTAACTCCCACAGTGTGGCCTGTGTCCTGTTCTCCCTCTGTCACTCAAGGGCAGTACTCCTGCAATTCCCTCATCTCTCTCCTGCATCATCATTTTCCCCTGGTTACTCTTATCAGCATGCAAGTGTGATTTTATTTTATTGCAAACATTTAGAGGTAACGCTTCTTTAAAACAAATATTTTCAATTTTCTGCATAATGTTCCAGAAAAACATATTGGCTAATACATATATTTTATCTCAAAAGGAGGCACATACATGAGAAAAAGGACATACACATGGCACTCCCATGCAATATAAGTGTAAAAGCCCAAACAAAGTATAAACCAACCAAATCCTGAAAAGTATAAAAAAAGATATTTTATCAAGTTGTGTTTATTTTCCAATGAAAGGATGGTTTTCCATTGCACAATTTATTAATCTAATTTGCATTAAGTGGAATCCATAGATAAATATCATGAGATGCAAAGAAAGCATTCAGTAAAGCTTTATATTCATTCATGAAAAAGAATTCTTAGAACCTAAATGACAAAGTAAATACAGAACTACAACAAATGCCATAATTCACAATGTGTGTGTATGCACAGTAGCAAAATATCTGGAAACCTTTACACTAAGGGATAAAGTATGTGTGAAACTATATGCAGTAAAAGTGTAGCATGTTTATTTTCTTACTATCATTTAATCTGAATTTTCTTTCTACAATGAACACAGACTTCACTGACATAATCATACACAGTGCCTTTGTAATTAAACAAGTTTTGAAATATTTTGTCAGATAAAATATAATTTTGGTAAACATGGTAAAGGGACTTCATTGGCAGTGGGTTTATACTGCATACATTAAGAATCATTTAAATTGAATACATAGGCTTGGGTGTGAGGTTCTTTATGTATTTCCTCGTTTCTAATTGTGTGCATGCTGACGCTTGACTGTATCAGTCCTTGTCGTTTATTAGGGTCTCACATTGACCATCCCTGAAATATTGCTCTGTGTACTGTGCAGAAAGTAATAAGCATCATTGTTTCCAATTGCTAACAAAATTATAATTTTACTAAGATTTCTCTGGAGAACATATTTAGTCAGGCATTTAAATAATTAAATTCAAACAGCACGGTAAATTGTTTTTATGTAAATCACCTAACAACAAATGCTATTTTTTATAAAGTAATTAAGAAGAAATTGTGACATGTCTAACTTGTCATGATTCTTCAGAATTTCTTTGCTAGAATGTCGCTCTTTGAAAATCACAAAGCAACCTCATATTTACAATGTGTGAATTATACATTCCTACAATTTTACCCTTCTCCTTCAAGCCATTTATTTTCTGTATTGTTAAAACACAGCAACCAAACTTTTGCATGCAATTTTTTTTGCAATTTTTAATTCTTTTCTTGTTAATATTTTGATTTTTTTTGTCTTAAAATTGTCATCAAAAAGCAGGTACTATTAGAGTTCCGGTATGGGGTACTAATGTGGTTTTGATTTGCATTTTCTCGACGTTAAGCATCTTTTCATATACCTGTTAGTCAATTGTATGTCTTCTTTCAGGAAATGCCTATTTAATTCCTTTGCCCATTTTAAAATCAGTTTATTTGCATGTGTGTTTGTGTGTTTTACTCTATAATGGCAAGAATTTCTCGCTTATTTTGATATTAGTCCCTTATTGGATTTATGGTTTACAGGTAATTTCTCTTACTCTGTAGATCTTTCCTTTGCCACAGAAAAAATAGATATATTTAAAGAACTTTGTGAAATGCAAAAGGGTATACAAGTATTTATTGCTTGGTTATTATTACTGTCTGTGTTGTTCATGATTCTTTCGGAACATTGCTGAAGCCTCTCACTCCAGTTTCTAACAGATAAGGCCCTGTCATCAATCCTTCTCATCTTGCTTACCCCTTTCTTTAAGACAGTGCTTTTCAGACTTGCGCAGGCCGAATCCCACGGAGGCCTGGCTAAAACATGGACTGGTGAGACTCTTACCCAGAGTTTCTCACTCAGTAGGTGGGTGAGACCCAAGAAATGTTGTCAGAAGCAGGTGGTACTGGTATTGCCAACCTGCAGCCCAGGCTTTGAGAATCATTGCTTTAAGAAAAAAAAAAAAATTCCATTTACCGAAACTACTTGAATCCAGCTCTTGGCCTATAACTATTATTCACTATTTCATTCTCAAAAATGAACGTCTGAGTTCTTATCAAGACCCTTGACCTCCGTGCTACATGAGCCAAACATGGAATTCCCTTGCGTAAAGCATCGCTCCCCGTCACTCTGCAGTGTCGAATTCAGCTCTTTTGCATATTTTCCTGTGTCTCCTTCCTCCACAGCTCTTGACACTTGCTTTCTGCTTTGGGATTTATGGCATCACTCACCCCAGGCCTTTCTTGCTAAGATCAAGCTTTTATCATTAGACTACACTTGACTCCCTTCCAGGTGGTATGCAGGGCTCCTCTGGCCAGCACTTGGGACTCCCTGGTGGGCTCTCCGACCTGCGTCCTTGGCTGGCTCCACAGTGAGCCTCCTGCTCGCACGCAGACTGCACAGAGCTGCCGGAGAAAGTCCCGCAGCTCAGCGCAGCTGGCTCCCCGCTAGGGCCTGCGGGATGACTTCAACTTGGCCAGGTTCTCCTGCTCCAGCCTCCTTTTATCCATCCCTCCTCTCACTGGTCCCTGGATTATTTCCCACAGAAACCTTTCGGACTCTGTTTTATTTCTTCAAGCCTTCAGTCCCAGCAGGTCTCTCATTTTTAATTTGATTTATCACAGAAAAGGGTCCTACCCTTGTGCTGCATTAACAAAAGCGGCATGAAATGGATAACATTGTTATGATTTCGAGAGATAAATTTAGATATCTATCTAAATTAGATATCCACCTGTCAAAAGTTAAAACCTGATGTTTCCAACAAATATCTGATGCTCCTTGGCTCTCATCTTTTCACACCTTTAAAGGAACTTTTCTGCCTCCTCTCTTTACTGCCTTTCCTTTTAACTTTTATTGCCCTGTCTCAATTACTCCCTTTCCTAAACTTGGACTTCTTTCCTTCAGTTGTAAAAGCTGCCTCCGTTTTCTCCACAAAAGTGCAATTTTTACTTCCTTCTGCTTTCCTTCCTAATGTGATTTCATTTATGTTATCAATCGGGTCTTATTCCATTCACGAATCCCCTCCCTACCATCTTTCCTCACTGTGCTCACATTCGGATGGGAACACAATCACTCTGTGAAACCACTTTGTCTGAGTCATGGCCGACTCCATCTCTTCTCTCTCCCCGCCCCCACTGAATGAGTGCCTGTTCTCAGTGTTAATTCTCCTTGATTTCTCTGCTATAGTTGTATCTATTTACCTTTCCATTCTTTTTAAAAATATTATTTTCTTTACATCTAAAACATTACTGCTGACATAAGAAATGTCCATGCCTATAGAGAATATTTTTAAGTGTTTATTTGGGCCAAACCAACCATATTTGCCAGGGAGCAAGATCAAAAATGCTCTAGAGAATGACAGTTTTGCAGCTTCTTTTACACCTTTGAAATTAAGGACTGATTGTTAGGAGGATCACATGACCATGGGAAAAAGCAAGGCAGGAATCGGATCATAGCAAAGTTAAGATTATGTGTTCTCCTGAGTGTGATCTTGCTTTAGAAGGAGGTGTCTGCGAGGCGGATTTCAAAGGTATGTCAACCTAGATGCACAGAAACCATGGACAGGCCCTGCTTAGGGCAAAGAGAAGCCTTTCACTAAGGAGTTTCAGGCCTGGGGCACCACTGCCCACCCTGACCTGCCCAGGCAGGAATTCACGATTTATAACAACAACATCCCTTTCTCATCCACAGTCCCAATCCCGAGCACATCTAATCTCTCACTGGGCTTCCCTCTGAAAGTGTCAAAATTTTGTTTCTTCCTACCAAAAAATCCCTCTTCTCACCCTACCTCCCCTTTTCTTTCAGAAGCAGTATCATTCTCAGTGTCAGTGCCTTTTTTTAAAGTTTTTTAATTGTATTTTTCCCATTACAATTTACCCTCCTTACATCCTCTCCTTCCTCCACTCACCCACTACCCCTGCCTGGAAATCCCCACGCCCGCTCTTGGTGAAAGCCCCACCCATGTCCATGAGTCCTTTTTCTTTTTTGCTCCATCCCCCCACCCCCTATGCAGACCTACGCTAAATGAAATAAGCCAGTCAGAGAAAGACAAATGTCATATGATTCCACTCATATGTGGAATCTAATGAATGCACTGAACTAACAGGCAAAACAGAGACAGACTTTCAGGCAGGGAGCAGGTGACAGCACTGACGTGTCAGTATCTTGAACGGCCTTGTGACTCCTTGCTGACTGGTACCTTCCACAGGCTGCCAATCACCAGGCCCCTTTAGTGTTTTGGAATCTCTAAATCTTCCTTCCTTTCCCAGCGTTGCTGTCTATGCTTTCAGGAGCTTGTGTTAAGTTTTCTGTAACAGGAGACACAGTGCATCTTTGTTTAGATTTCCTTTCATGCTGCTTGTATCGCGCCATGGCATTCAAAATATCTATAATGACACCTTGTTCCTCTCAGTCATCAGGTCCATCAGCCTTCGGTTGAAGCAGGTATCAGCTGGCCGCCCTGGCTTGTTTGCCAGGTGCCCTGCTCCCCCCAGCCCCGCCCCCAGTCCACCTTCCCCTTGGGCTTGTACATCACTCCCATGTTTTACTCACATCCCTGTCCCACGTAAAACTGTCTGCTTTCTCCCTTTCTTCTTAGTTTTCTTCCATGATTAAATGCCTGTGCTTCTTGTAAGATGGATACTCCTTTCTCCTGAAGTTTTCCCTTAGCTCTCCTGCAGCTGCTGCCATTGTTCCTCAACTCAACTTCCATACCTTTCTCATAGCTTAGCATTCAACGGTATAGTCAACCAAGCCCTTTACAGAGATTTCACATAGGTATATTGATGTCTCAGTGAAATTATAAGGACCGTATTCCTGAACTCTATTCGCTGCAAGTGTGCATTGAGTTGGGGACTCCGTGGCTTGTTTTGTCAGGCCAGGGTTCCTGTTCTTGGGCTACATAACAGGAAGGGCCTAAGTGGATTATCTTGCTATTATTTAGAAAGACAGACGGTCTACTTCCCTACTCCCCTTATATTTTATGCATGTGTAAACTTGCATGATTGAATTTATAAATTACAAAGTACTGGCTAATCATTATTCCTGCTGCTTAGCTTAACACTATAATATAGATCAATGTTGTTATCAAAAACCAAGCCTAAAAAAACTAAATAACTTGCCTCAAGGCATGGAAATTTGCACCTTAGATTTTGTGGACCCTTTTTCTTTTCTTTTGAAAATAGTTGTTCTCTAATTCTTTACTCTCCCACTTCAGCACCTGGGGCATAGTCAGACCTTAGTAATCATGTCTTAGCACAGACTTTCTTCACTACATCCTAATGAAATCGGTAACATTTTTAATTATTTCCTCAAAAGAATCTAGAAGAAAAAATTTTGATTGTTTAGAATAGTACATACCGTTAATAACATGGTTCGTCATCTGATTAAAAGTACTGTAACTCGAAGATATGCAAAAACAAAATACTATTTAATTGTACAAGCCATGCCAGTTTAGAAATTCTTTTAAACTAACTTTTGTAGATTACATATTATCGAGTGGCAAGAGATAAGTTCATTAATGAAGGTGGAGTGAAATAAAACTAAATGTAATAATCTATAGGAGGCCATTTGATTTATGAGTGCCAAGTGACCAGGGGGCATTTTCTTACATTTGTGTTAAAATGATGAGCAGTCTAAGGATATTGTGTCTTTCCCCATGTTCTAGATTAAAAAGACATAGCAAAGATACTTCGGAAAAGACATGAAATCCTGCCGCTCACCTTCATGGTCATGAGATGGCACTGAGACCAATAACATGAAGATGAGCCAAAAGGGCCACAAAAGGCTTGAATAATAGTACTTCATTTTATTTCAAATCGGTTGTATTCTCCAAAATGAAAAAAAAAAAAAAACTGAAAGTCTCATGAGATGCAATTAATTTATAAAGAGAGAGACAGGAAGAATAGTATTTATAGTACAACGAAAGTGCAAAATTAAGTGGTGAAGAAAAAAGGAAGACATCGATTATGACAAATCACAGTATAATCCCAATAGGTAGATAAAACTCTAGAAGAGCAATCATTTGTCTTAATCAATGCAGATACAACATTAACTGAGCATCCATGTCATCCTGCTGAATGAAGAAGCCAGATATAAATTGTACTGTCTATCAGTTATCTGGGCTCTTGTTTTCTTAAACAGAGTTACGTGCTTTTCACTCAGGGTCTGTTAGGGGTGGAATCGGGTCTCCATCTAACATTCGTATATTGAAGTTTTAATCCCCAATACCTCAGAATGGAATCTTATTTGGAAATAGGGTCCTTACAGAGGTATAATAAGGACATTAGGGGGACCCTAATCCCATAGCACTGCTGTCCACATAAAGAGGGAAATTTGGACACAGAGAGACGCACAGGAGGAAGATCGTAAGTGCACACAGGGAGAAGGTGGCCCGTGTACGCCCAGGCGAGAGTCCTGGGCAGACCTTTCCCTCAGAGCCCTCAAAAGGAGCCGCTTAATTTTCACCACAGTCTTATCAAGATTTATTGGGATAAAGCTTAGAGATAAATGAATTTTAAAAGCCAAATTTTATCTGAATCTAAAATCCATACTCTTTTCATGTCCATGATACTTACTTTTCTTTACTATTAGACTTAAAAAGAACATCTACATTTTTATGAATAATTAACATGATTTCTAATCATACTGATATAGCACTAAAGAATATTTTACTGTGTTTCTAATTTTAATAAAAATGTAAACTATAAACAATAAATCTAAAGCACATTGTGTTGTATATTAAATATAAACACTGTCATCCAAAGGAAGTCTCAAAAATGTATACCATATATAAAATATTTTCTAAGTGTTTGCAACAGTAATTATTTAGATTAATACAATTTTGATAGATGGAACATTGTGGAAGTGATGTAATACTATTTTTAATTGATTTTATTGGGGTAACGTTGGTTTGTAAAACTATTTTGGTTGCGAGGATACAATTCTGTAACAGCTGTATTCAGAACACACTGTATTGTGTGTTCACCACCCCAAGTGAAGTCTCCTTCCATCACCGTTTATCCCACCTTTTACCAAAAATCAAATGCATAAGAATGAGAAAGTTAGTTGATGGTTGTTAATATAATGATGCGCTTTATTTTCTGAGCATGACAGATACATGTCTTGTAAGGGGGAAAAATAAAATGATGAACATGGCAGAATTATACTATCAAAAATATACAAATCCACTACTATTATTTCTAATATAATAGGTCAAAAACCTTCTATACAAACTTAAATATTAACAATAATGAATGAGTATTCTTGGGCTTTGTGGCTTTCATTTAAAAAAGAAACTTGCTCCTAATTACTAGAATTATCCATACTAAAAAAAGACTGATATGATAACAAGAAATTGTTTGGGCAAACAGTTCAGCCTTCGCATCTTCACTGCCTGCCACTCCACCTGTTACTCACACTGTTGCCAACTGGCTAAGTTTATGCCAATACCCAGGCCACCTCTGAGACTTTTCTTGCACTCATTGCAGATGTGAAGGCATCTGTGAGCTCTTTTAACATTTGGGCTAAAAATGGGAGTTCACAGGGGCTCTGAGCACATAAGTCAATGTGCCCATATACATGCTTTTGTATTTATTCAAAATTTTCAATAACACTTAAAAATCCTATGTGGGAGATTATGAATTTTGCTCAGAAATTTTCAAAATTCTTTTGCTGACAACAGAACACCTCAGTTTTTTTTTTTTTTGAACTGCAGGATTATCTTCAGTTTTAAGAGACTGATTTGATGTTATTGACTTTGAATAAGTTTATCTTTCATTAACAACTGTAACTGGTAGATGCCTACTGAAGCTTTTCATTTTGCTATTTTAAACAAAGGTAAACTAGAAATCATCTCTTTAAAACTTTGTCCGGTTCCACAACATATGTTAAATATAACACATAATCCAATATAGTTTATTCAGCAATATATTTCATTTTTTTAAGCTGCCAATTTTAAGATCTGAAGAGTTCTTTGATTTCTCTGGTCAGCAGAGTCAAGTCCTCCACTATCTACGGGGAGAAAAGCCTTCCATGGGTTTTAGATATAACTGGCGACAGCTTTTAATTCACAAGAATCAAAAGAAAGCCTGGTATCCAGGGATTTTGAATAGAGCACAAAACATCAAAGAAAGATTTTTCCAATAAATATAAAATATATTTTTGCAAGCACTCCAGAAGGCATCTACAGACCCAGAAGGAGCAGACGGAGATTTGAGCGATAGACTAGGTGGAATAGTTGGCTACTATTCACCTGTTGTGGCCATTCATTTCGGGAGCGCCAGAGAGGTACGTCTGCCATAGAACCATTCAAATAAATGAGGAGAAGCCAGCAAAAAGAAAAGCGTGATTAGACACACTACATCTATCAATATGAAAGTTGGAAGGTATCTTTTCTAGGTATAGATACATTTAGGTACCTAAATACTTAACCATTGGGCGACAATTGCCTACAGGATTCAGTACAGTAACATGTTGTACAGGCTTGTCGCCTAGGAGCGACAGGCTGTATCATATGGCCTAGACGTGTGATAGGCTGTATCATCTACACACTCCGTAATGCTCTCACAATGACAAAACTGCATAATGACACACTTCTCAGAACTGTTCCTGTCATTAAGTGAAGCACGACTATATTTAGCCCACAGTCCCTGAGCAGTCACCATCAACCATAATTACTCATCACCCAGACACCTACCCTAAGCCACCCCCCCCAAAAAAAAATCTAAGCTTGCCAAGAGAACTAAAGAAGGAAGGAAAACAAAGAAAACACTATTGTGAAGCAGAATAATGTATTTGTTGGGAAAAATAGCATCTTTTTAAAGAAAGTTTTTGGTTCTTTTCTTCCTGTAATTGACTAACCATGTGTTACTATTATTTGTGAACCTCAGTTTCGTAATCTGTAAAATAAGAGTGCTGGACAAAGTACTCTTTAAGATTGTTTTTGACATCAAATGCCTGTGAATTTTAAAAATGAATAGTTGTAGAAATAAATTTCCAACAACTGAAATAATGAGAATGGCATTCCATAAACGAATTTGTAAGTCAGGTAATTACTATTCACGATTATTTCCAGAAGCTTGATTCTCTATCATGTCAGGTATAAACCTGTGACTTTAAATATTGGCAAAATCCAACAACAAATGCCACTCTGTAACTTTTTAATAGCAGCATTTTAATGTATTATTTCCTGAAATGGTACATTTGTTCTACAAGGAACTTTGGAATTTGTGGTAGCTTTAAGACACAGTTTATATATTCATAAAGCTTTTGCACTAGTGAAGAGGGCTTACATTTATTTCTAAAATGTTTGGAATAATAAGAGACCATCTTGAGATCTAAAATGAACAAAGGTAATCATTTTGAAAATACAACTCTGCAGTATTAACTTCAGCTAGGTACATGTTCACTTGCAAAAATAAACTGCACAAACTAATCGAGGGTCACTAGTGAATATACTTGAATTCTTATATTTTTATAATCTTAATGGATTCTACATATTATCTAATAGTGTATGTTATATTTGAATATACATTACACATTTTAATTCCAAAATATTATATTTTTGTTGATTATATCATGACTGAAGACCATAGATAAGTAATATAAAAACTTCAGTCAGCTTTTATACTTTTAATAAATAAATTTATTTATTTGTCATTTAAATTTTATTTTACTGTTTATGCTATTACACTTGTCCCACATTTTCCCCCTTTGCTCACTCCTAGTCAGACCCTCCCAGTCCTCAGGGAATCCCCACACTGTTGTCCATGTCCATGAATTATGAATGTATGTTCTTTGGTTACTATATTTCCTACGTTGTACTTTACATACCCATGACTATTCTGTAATTACCAATTTGTACTTCTTAATCCCTTCACTTGTTTCTCCAATATTCCCTGACCTTTGTTCCATCTGGCAACCATCAAACTGTTCTCTGCATCCATTATTCTGTTTCTGGTCTGCTTGTTCATTTATTTTATTTTTTAGATTCAATTGTTGATAGATATGCATTTATTGCCATTTTATTGTCCATGTTTTTTATCTTCTTCCTAAAGAAGACTCTTTAACATTTCATGTAATACTGGTTTAGTGGTGATGAACTCCTTTAGTTTTTTCTTGTCCGGGAACACCTTTATCTGTCCTTCGATTCTAAAGGCCCACAAATGATAGATTTGCTTGGTAGATTAATCTTGGCTATAAGTCCTTGTTTTTCATCACTTTGAATATTCCTTGCCATTTTTTCTAGCCTGCAAAGTTTCTTTTGGGATATCAGCTGGTAGTCTTACAGAAGCTCCCTTGCAGGTAACCAACTACTTTTCTCTTATTGCTTTGAAGATTCTCTTGTTATCTTTAACTTTTGACATTTTAATTATGACGTTTCTTGGTGTGGGCCTCTTTGGGTTCATCTTGTTTGGGAGTCTGTGCTTCCTAGACTTGTATGTCTATTTCCTTCACCAAATTAGGGATGTTTTCTGTCATAATTATTCCAAATAGGTTTTCAATCTCTTGCTCTTTCTCTTCTCCTTCTGGCACGCCCATGATGCAAATGTGGGTAGGCTTGAAGTTGTCCTAGAGACTCCTTACATTATCCACATTTTTTGGTTATCTTTTCTCTTCTTGCTGTTCTAATCAGGTGGGGTTTTTTTGTTTGTTTGTTTTGTTTGTTTGTTTTTGCTTCCTTACATACCACATCACTGATTTGATTCTCAGCTTCATCCACTCTACTATTGTTTCCCTGCAATAGTTTATTATTTCGATTAGTGTATCCTTCATTTCTGACTGGTTTTTCTTTATGCTGTTGAGGTTCTCATTAAGTTCATTGAGCATCCTTGTAATCATTGTTTTAAACTCTGCATCTAGTAGATTGCTTATCTCCATTTTGTTTAGTTCTTTTTCTGGAGTATTGTTCTGTCATTTGGGCCACGTTTCTTTGACTCCTCATTTTGGCAGCCTCCCTGTGATTATTTCTATATGTGTTAGATACAGCTGCTATGTCTCCAAGGCTTGGCAGAGTGGCCTGATATAGTAGGTATCTTATAGGGTCCTTTGGCACAGCCTCCCCTATCACTCAAGCTGGATACTCGAAGTGTGCCCACTGTGTAGGCCGTGTACACCCTCCTCTTGTAGTTGAACCTTGATTGCTATTGGCATGTCCAAGGTCAGCCACTACCTCTGTTTTCTGTGGGGCCACCTGACATAAGTTACAAAGCAGTCTGCAGATGACTGCTACTTGTACAGGGCTTAGAGCTGCCCAGGAGAGTACAAGCTGTGAACCAAGGTTGACTGATGCTGGTGCTTAGTCAGGGGCCACTTAGTGAGAGGTATGAGGCTTGCTGAGTCCAGATGCCACTTGTTATAAGAGAATTTAGGGAAATATGAAGCATGAGCCTAGACAAGCCATTTGTATGGAAAAGCCATTGGAAACAGCTTGGGTGGTTTCTGACTTTGGGTAGGGAGGGGCCTCGGAGAATGGCCAGGGTGGGGCAAACAGTATGAGTCAGGTTGATGGTGTGTCAGGTATGATACCAACCTGCTGGTTCTGCGGCTCTGTGGGGACAGGGTTCAGAAAAGGAACAATGGCCTCTGCCAGCACTTCTGTCCGGGAGAAAGCTGCATCCCTCAGCTCTCACTCTGCTGCTGGACTGTTCAGTTCCTCCCCATATGTCTTTGGTTCCTTTTAAGCTGTTGCCCCCATGAGGAGGTCAGAGGCAGTGAGTCCAGGTATGTCTGTGCATGAGGCCCTTTAAGAGGAATTGATTGTGACTCCAGAAGTTTCTGTCTTCCACAGCCTCATTCTCTGCTGGTTTTAGTCAGAAAGTATGAGAACTTCTCTTCCTGGCACTGGAACCCTGGGATGAGAAGCCGTGTGTGGGGCTGGGACCCCTTGCTCCTGAGCTATCCCTCCTGATTTTTATCTACCACACACAGGTGTAGGGCCTCCCTGTTCCATATCTCTGTCCCTCCCACCAGGAATGCGGTCTCTTCTTTAATTCGACAGTTGTAGCACTCCCATTCGGCTCAATTTCTGGCTGTTTTGAACGATGGTTGTTCTCTAGTTTAGTTGTAATTTTAATGTGGTCATTCAAGGAGGTGAGCTCTGTTTACTTATGCCACCATCTTGACCAGAGCATATTAAATAAATTTAATCCAGAATGAATTATATGAGTATTTAAACATTTCTTGATAATAAGGAGGAGGCTTAATAAAAGAAGGACTTGTCCAACTACTTTTGCAGACCATGACACTAGGACAAATAATAAATGTGCTTAACAAAATAACTAAAATCCAATCCAATTTGTCCCAAACCTACTTAAAAGTTTTCTAATAACTAAACCAGTTAACAAGAAAACATTTTATTTTAATATTTGTACCAACGTTGACCAAGCTGGTTCACCTCTTTAGAAGAAATGACCAGACATTGAAATTTTGAAGCAAAAGCATATCAGTTTCACAACTATGCTTATTTGTTAAATTTATTAACTCTTATGCCAATTAATTAATTCCAGTATTAATTATATCAAATTCAAAGGCATGCTGCATAACTTAAAAATGAAACTCTAGATGTGTCAATATCAAAAAGGCATTCTCAAGATTTTTCTTCATATTGATTCATGTTAGAAAAATGTAAAGTTATATTTTGTATTATGAAAAGTTTCAATTTTAATTTAAATTCTTATACCACTATAGTTAGGCCGCAGATAAGCATTTTCTTTTCTTTAAGCTTCAAATTGAACACACTTCTTTGACATGTAAAGTGATAATTTTTCTTACCATCCCTTCACACACAAGCAGTTTTGCTTTTTGTGGGTAAAAATGCAAGATGCTTTATGATTGTCCAAAATTACAAGCTCTAATCTTGTCAAACAATTGCTAGAAAGTTTCCTAATGCTTTATTCTTCTTTTAGGTGACCGGTTTTGTCCATTTGTTTCGACTCTTGAGAGCAAGCTTGCCAACTTCATTACATAAATGCTGAAAATGTCTCTTTACATTGAAGACTTCATTACCTTTAAAGATAGTCTTACACAACACTGGAGAGCTTTTTCAGTGTGTTGGATTGTAGGAAATTGCAGCTGGCCTGGGCCAGGACATTTCTCTCTGATACTGTTTTTCTTTACTGATCCAATTGTAGCATGAGCTTCTGCATCTTGAGTCATTTCTGCACCAATAATGTGCCTTTGTGTAAGTTTTAAAAATTGTGTGTGTGTTTTTTAATTAGAAAAAATATTTTATTATAGTTAAAATAGTAAGGAATGGTCCACCTAATTAGCAATTATGATTAGATAGGTATCATTGTGAGGCATACTGACTCTAAGAAATATTTAAAGGAACACATTACAATGTTACAATATATTGCTGGTGACAGAATACTGCAACTGAATCAATCTGTTGATGCTGGCTAGACCGTGATGGGTTTATGGGTCATATTAGAAATGATGCACATACCCCGCCCCACACACCACAATAAATAATATCAATAAATAACGATGCAGTGTTTAAAGTAAAATATTATTCTACTAAACATTAATATTGTTTCCCAGAATAATAATTGACAATGCCTTAGTTTCTAAATTTAAATAGAAGACTAATTAAATTAAAAGTCAATTACTCAGTTGCACTAGTCACATTTTATCTGGTCAATACCCACCTGCTATTATTAGTGGCTACTGTGTTAGACCATGCAGGTCAGAAGGCAGTGACCCGCATTGTACATGCATAGTACATGTAATATACTATATGTATAAGTGTATTACACATAAGTAAGTATACTACTATACATATGCAATTATGCTTACATATATTACACATATATGACATACATGATATTGAAAAGCATTATGCTGATTTTCAGCTGTGCTAAAATGTCATATATGTTGTTTTGGGCAGAATCTTTATGTGCTCCCCAAATGCGTGTGTTACAACTCTACCCCATCTGTGATGCTATTAGGAGATGGGACCCTTGAGAGGTAATTAGGATTAGTTGAGCTTCCTTGCTCACTCTGCCCTTGGCCATGTGAGGATCCAAGGAGCAATGGGCATTCTTCAATTTGGAAAGGTAGTCTACGCCTGACCACGCTGGCTCCATCATCTCGGACTTCCAGCTTCCGAAATTGTGAGAAAGCCATTTTTGTTGTTTATAGACCACCTAGTCTATGGTATTTTGCTAGAGTAGCCCAAACTAAAAACACATGTGTGTATGTGTATATGTGTATGTGTATATACCCACACACACATAATTTCATTAAAAAGAAGTTAAAATATACTTTCTACTGCTATAGATTCATGCATTGTAAGGCAGCAGATTATACTAACTTTGAAAGCATATAATGATATTTATTTTTCATTAGATAATTTTTAAAAATATACTATAGTTACTGTACATATGAGAAAAAATACAATAATATTTAATTTAAAAATAGCTTGTTTATATAATCCAAAAACCACACTGAAAGCATAGAATATGTTCTATTGGAGAAAGAAGTTTATCACTAATCTTCTATACTGTTAAGCATGCCTGGATCTAGAAAATAACATTATAAATAGTAAATATTGATTGGATGATGTGACAAGAAACTTTATAGGTGGAACTAAGGGCTAGCTGTGGTTTTTATTTTTTAATAATTTTTTAAATTTTATTAATTTATTTTTAAATTTTATTTAAATTTTGTTCTTGTACAGTTTTCTGTTTTTACTCCCATCCCAGCCCACCTCCCCAGCCCTCCCCACCTCCCTCCCATTTCCACAGCCCCTAGTTTTTGTCCATGTGCCCTTTATACTTGTTCCTGTAAACCCTTCCCCTTTTCCCCTGAAATTCCCTCCCCTTTCACCTGTGGTGACTGTCAGCCTGTTCTCCTTTTCAGTGTCTTTGGTTATATTTTGCTTGTTTGTTTGTTTTGTTGTTTAGGTTCTGTTAAAGGTGAGATCGTATGGTATTTGTCTTTCACTTCCTGGCTTATTTCGCTTAGCATAATGCTCTCCAGCTCCATCCATGCTGTTGCAAAGGATAGGAGCTCTTTCTTTCTGCTGCATAGAATTCCATTGTGTAAATGTACCATAGTTTTTTGATCCATTCATTTACTGATGGGCACCTAAGTTGCTTCCAACACTTGGCTATTGTAAATTGTGCTGCTATGAACATTGGGGTGCATAGCTTCTTTTGGATTGGTGTTTCAGGGTACTTAGGATATAATCCAAGTAGTAGAATTGCTGGGTCAAAAGGTAGATCCATTTTTAGTTTTCTTGGAGAATTCCATACTGCTTTCCATTGTGGTTGTACCAGTCTGCAATCCCCCCAACAGTGCACTAGGGTCCCCTTCTCTCCACAACCTCTCTAGCACTTGTTGTTTGTTGCTTTGTTTATGATGGCCATTCTGACTGGTGTGAAGTGGTATCTCATTGTGGTTTTAATTTGCATCTCTCAGATAGCTAGCAATACTGAGCATCTTTTCATGTGTCTCTGGATCTTCTGTATGTCCTCCTTAGAAAAGTGTCTGTCCAAGTCCTTTTCCCATTTTTTAATCGGGTTGCTTGTCTTCTTAGAGTGAAGTCGTGTAAGTTCTTTATATATTTTGGAGATGAAACCCTTGTCTGAGGTATCATTGGCAAATATGTTTTCCCATACAGTTGGTTCTCTTTTTTATTTTAATACTGTTTTCTTTAGCCGTGCAGAAGCTTTTTATTTTGATGAGATCCTATTTGTTTATTCCTTCCTTTATGTCCCTTGCTCTAGGGGACATATCAGTAAAAATGTTGCTGCGTGAAATATCTGAGATTTTCCTGCCTATGTTCTCCTCTAGGACTTTAATGGCATCACAGCTTATATTTAAATCTTTTATCCACTTTGAGTTTATTTTTGTGTATGGTGTAAGTTGGTGCTTGAGTTTCATTTTTTTGCACGTAGCTGTCCAGTTCTCCCAAGACCATTTGTTGAAGAGGCTATTTTTACTCCATTTTATGTTGCTGCCCCCTTTGTTGAATATTAATTGACCATAGAGACTTGGGATTATTTCTGGGCTCTGTGTTCTGTTCCACTGGTCCATGTGCCTGTTTTTATGCCAGTACCAGGCTCTTTTGATTACAGTGGCCTTGTAATACAGTTTGGTATCAGGCATTATGGTCCCTCCTACTTTGCTCTTCTTTCTCAAAATTGTAGCAGCTATTCTGGGTCATTGATGGTTCCATATAAATTTTGAAGTGTTTGTTTTATGTTTGTAAAATATGCCATCGGTACTTTAATAGGTATTGCATTGAATCTGTAAATTGCTTTGGGTAATATGGACATTTTTTAAAATAATTTTTAAAGCAACTCTTTTTTTTAAAACAAAGATGTTATTTATGTGTTTTCATAGAAGGGAAGGGAGGGGGAATGAGAGGAAGAGAAACTTCAATGTGTGGTTATCTCTCGAGCTCACCCTATTGGGGACCTGGCTTGTAACCCAGACATGTGTCCTGACTGGGAATCGAACCAGTGACCCTTTGTTTCTCAGATTGGTACTTAATCCACTGAGCCACACCAGCCAGGGCTAGCTGTGACTTTTAAAGAACTTTGAAAGCTCAACATTGTATCTACATTTGTTGAATGATTCCTTCAAATTCTATGATTTTGTGTGTGACAAAATGATAGTTGTCTTAATTGCAGAACTCTGTTCAATGAAGGTTAACAGGTGTTATTAGTAAACATGGTTTGTTAAACATTTTTTTTTCTGTTTGAGAAAAAAAAAGACAAAAATGACAGAGTGAACTTTTGCAGTTACATTTCCACAAAAGTTAAACACAGTCTTCAGAACAGTCATGGCAATTTCAGCTGAAATATTTTTACAAGTGGATTGGCATTTGCCTATTGGATTACTACAAAACTTATTAATTTCACACTTTCATTCAAAATAGCAATAGTCAAACTAGAAGCCTAATAGTGTTGATGAGATGATGTATTAGAGACACATTAACAGTCCAGAAGTCAGTCCATCTGAATGCTGAAAAAAATAACTCAAGCTATATGTATATTACAGCTAACACTCATCCAGATTTGAACAAGTGTCTGGATGTTTGGCACTGTATATGTAAGTTCCAGATGGCTGACTAGACTTCCTACTTTTCACTTGGAGGTTTTCCCCCAGTTTCATTCAGTTTTAATGTCATTCACGGAGACATAATTTTCCAGGATATTCATGTCTTCTGTTAACAGAACATGAGTCATACTTGGGCATGCCATCTTTCAGTAAATTAAAATAACATTAAATTACAATTAAATTTCATATCTGGGTTTTTATATCTACTGTTCAACTTAACCTTGTGCCTTACCATGACTTCAAAATGCCAATTGACTCTGCTTCAGAGCAATATTCAGAGTCTCAAAGACAGTGGGCACTGAAGAAGTATTTGATTAATATATAAACAAAAATAATTCAAGATAGTTCCAAAGAAAAATATAATCAGTTCAGTCTAGAGATCCTAACTTAAAGGATATAAAGTTATAAAAATATAGAAAATTAGTAACATATAGGAAGGAAATCCAAATGGTGGAACTACCAAGTAATATTCAGGGATATCATTCAGTCTGGTTTGCATGATTTGTCTGCATGGCTATTCTACTGATCAGCTTTGAATGCTGTGTGTTGTGAGGCAGCAGGCAGAGCATGGAATGCAGCAAGCAATCCGAGGGTATTTCACTTTACCTTCTGGAGTGCTGGCTGACAGCGGCTGGACTGGGATTTCTTAAAAGAACACATGACATGAAATGTTAACAGTTTATAAATATTGTTTTTCATGGGAATAGGAGTGATTGAAAGGCAGCTCCCTTTTCTGTCAAAAGCTATTAAACTGAGGATGTGTTAATAAGTAAGTTCCAATGCTAATGAAATGTACAGTTTGTGTAGAAATGCTAATTTAGCTTATTGAATGGGCATTGGAATCAGGAAACCAGGTTCTGGACAAGCCATTACATATTTCTAGGCTTCCGTCTCCTTGTCATCTCCAACACATATTTAGGGGTTATGAATATACAACACGTGCCAATCAAGTGCACCGTAAAGTTCTTTAAACAAATCCAGGATTCAAGCATAAGATGTCTGTCATTAGGGAAGACTGTATAACTTTCTGAACTGGAGAGTTCGCCGAATTTCCCTCTAGGCTAATACTGTGATGACAAGTAGAGAAACTTTGCAACCCACTGGTCTCTTCCACCGCTATGCAAATTACAGGCTGCTATGTAAGCATCAGCAGCCTTCATGCAGAATGGCAGCCAATGGTGAGCTGCTGATTGCTAGCTCTGTCCAGCCAAAGGCAAGCTTGCAGAGCGAGTCATAGTCATTGCCTCTTATTGGATGCTTTACTACCCATCTCACTATTTTATGTTTTGTTAATGATTCATTGACACCTCTTGTTAGCTCCTGAGGTTTGATGTTGCCTTATTGACAGCCAGGAATTCCACATTTCAATTATTTTGGCTGTTAACTCTGCACACATGTTTTTGGCATTGTTAGCAGAGGGAAGGAAGAGGTACAACTTGTGCAGCAATTAATTCAGCACTGTAGAAAGAAGTAGTATATGGCTCTTTAATTGATGACCATTGAAATCACTGATTTTCTTTTCAGTGGGCTGTGTAGCAAATGTGAGCTGCTATTTAAAGATACTTAATCAATAAAGATCCTAAAAGTTCATATTTTTCTTTAAAAGTGAAAGTAGATTCTATATAATTTGAAAACAAAAAGTAGAATCATTGGAGACTCAAGAACAAATGCAAAAAGTAACATGCCTCTGGTCTTTGCTAGCAGCAAGAAGAAAAAATCATAGGGTAATACAAGTGATAAATAATAACTAAGACCATTTTGTATTAAAATGATAGGTTTAGGTTTGATAGTCAAGAAAGTGACCGGTCCATATTAGGTGATCTTTATTAATAGTGGTTAATTAAAACAAGAAAACAACCACACTTGTAAAACTTTTCATTTCAAAAAAAATGTTGAGTTGTCATAGTAACATTCACCAAATCACATTAGGCTTGATCCATTGCTTCTCACATGCCTCCTGCATGCCTCTCACTTGCTGACTGGGAATCTAACTAGTGACCCTTCACTTTACAGGATGACACCCAACCAAATGAGCCATACTGGTCAGAGCTTAAGGCCACATTTACTAGACAACCCTTTGTGATTCCCTGATTCTTCAAAGGAAGAACTAGTCATATTCCTTTTATGTGTTCCATTGTACACTGTAATAATTTTCTGCACCTATTTATTTTAGTTTCTATCATATTTTTCATTAGCACACGCATGCACACACACACTCACAAGACCCCTGGAATTATCTTCTGGAGGGTGTGTAATACAGGCTTATCCTGACAGGTGAGTGTTGTAGGAAACCACCTGTATCAATGTACTAGCTGGTGTCATTGTGAGAGGCTGCATTTGAATTCGGTGAATTTTATTTGAAGACTCTTGCAAGGCATTTGCCTGCTTCATGATGGGTGATTTATGAGTGCACCTGCCCACACTGTAGTAAGTGTTCAGCAGTTTTTGGTCAAAAACAGCATGAGCCCCATGCCCCATGATCCCTATTCACCTGATCTTGCCCTGAGTGACTGTTTTGTTTTGTTTTGTTTTGTTTTTTGTTTCCCTGGATGAAAAAAAGTCCAAAAGGGAGACATTTTGCTGATGTGGAAAAGCTGAAACAAAAAAAAGGCAGAAGCACTAAAAGGCATCAAAATTGATGAGTTCAAAAACTGTTTTGATCCGTGGGGAAAACTTGACAATAGGTGTATTGCATGCATCAAATGGAGAGTACTTTGAAGGTGACTGAAGTTTAAACACATAGGAATAACTACAAAATTTTCTTATAAATAAATTACAGGGCCTTTTTGTGTCACCCCTCATATTTAGAGGCAATAAAAAATAAAGAGCAAATTTGAGACTGAGAAGTCCCTCTTCTCCCAAAGTTCATTTATTCTATTTGATTATTTATCGTTTTAAAAATATGGAACGCACTTCACACATTTGCATGTCGTCCTTGCTCAAGGGCCGTGATAATCTTCTCTGTATTGTTCCAGTTTTAGTGTATTCACTGCCCAGTGGGGCACAGGCTCTGTTGTCTTAGAGAGTAGTTTTAGGGGGTGGTTGTGACATGTGTCCTGTGTCATAGGTTGAAGTGGAAATGTTGGGGGTGGGGGGCTCTGCTTGCAGGGTCCCCCCAACTGCCATGGATGAGAATGAGTCTACCAAGACATGGTCTGCTTGGGGAGAAAAGGTGGCTGATCTCTCAAAGGAGAAGGATCAAGAGCCTTTTCCTCAATGGGCTTTCATTAGGTTCATTTTGCACAGGAATACAGGTAAAGCTCATTAATCACTGTCAGGCAGTAAGGATCAAACAATAGATAACATACAAAGAACTACAAGGGCTTATTCTGAGTCAGGGTCTGTTAGCTAAAGGGCTACAAAACTTTGGAAAACAATCCCATATCCTGCTCGGACCTTTATCATTTAATTGAGAGCATTCTTAGAAAGCAGGTTTCACAGGATTTTACATATTCTTTCTCAGGCCTGATCACCTGGGGAACCCGCCTTTTCCAGCACAGAGCTGCATCTCCTGTCATTGTTTCAGGCTTAAGTCAGGCAGGGGAAGTAAGGCAGCCAAGAGATGAGGAGACTTCTCACAGACAGAATGAGGACTCAGGGTATGTCAAAGGTGAGGGTCCATCACCCCCTTTTGCTGTAGTCCCCCAAGTCCTTCCTTGGGGCCTCCACGTGATCATGCCTGTCTTATGTCATTCCCTCCTGGGACTCTTACCCGTCATTGGCTAACTGATCAAGCATTGGGGTAGGTTATGGATGAAGTAAAAAAGCAGAAGTAGCGCCCCTGCCAGGGAGATAAGCTTTGTCTCCTTAGTGGCTTACAGTCCAAAGGTCACTCACTCAACCTTAGCCATGGGGGGGGGGGGAGTTACAGCTCCTGAAACCAGGCAGGACAGTTCCCAACAAAAAAGGATGTCAGGTACTGGGGATAGCTAGCAAAGTCATTCTCTAATGAAATGTTGCTATAAGGAAAAGGGAAAATGGAGTGGTAGCTAGGAATTCAGGGTGTTTTAGGGAAGGCATGTGTAACCTTAAGCAAGAATTTTTTGACCTCAGCATTGTGTTTTCCATTCTATGTTTCTATCTGCTCCTTTTTAAATTGAATTTGCTAGTCTGTTTTCCTAGAGAGACAGATTACTTTCATTTTTAGTCTTATTTTTCCTCTACTAGCTCTTTGAGAGATTTTCCACACTGATGGTTTTCTTCAGTATTAACTTCATCTGAAAGAATCTGTCTCAAAATTTTAGTTCTTGATCCTAGACTACTTTTATTTTATAGTTAGAATATTTCTTCTTGGAAAATATTTTGGCAGTACTCATTTAACACTTGCAAACCAGAATCACCATTTCCCTGTAAGATACTTGACCCACTGCATCACATTCCTGGTTTTGGAATGATGACCATCTATTCACTCATGTCAAGTCCCTAGGTTCTATCTGTGCTTTGCAATGTCTTTCCATCTGTTCCCTTCTTTCTTTCTTTTTTCTTTTTCTTTTTTTGTTGTCATTATCCCAGTTAGTTTCTTATCTTCCTTGTCGGGATGTTGCACTTACCAATCTTATGGCAATGTAAAAAAAATCTCAAATATTTGTTAGTCTCTAATGCATTATTTTGAATGTACCTCTTCCTTATTGAACACCCCTGAGTGGTAGATGATCTACACTACTCTATATGTTAAAACTGCTCTCCCAAAATATGAATTAGATCCAAAGATGGAAAGGGGTTTGATGTGTAACATTCTTAGGAAACAATAATGGCCTTCAGTCAGAGAATTAGGTCTCTGGGGTTAAAGCATTCGGAGGTTAAATAAGCATCTATTTAAAAGAATAAAAATTGTCTTAGTTAATAGGGCCATTGATCTGTGATCACATTACTAGGGACAAATGATTTCCTTTCAGCTGGTAGCCAGATATAACCTATTTGGTTTGTTCACCAAAAATTGCCAGACTAGCCTCACTGTTAAGAAAAAAATGGTTAAGGTGAGTAACTGTGAGTATGTCAGCCTGGCTCTCCCCCTTCACCATTTTAAGTTCCTATTTGAGATCCCTAATCCACGGTACTCTCAATTTAGCTTTCAGAATATCTGCCCAAACAAGCCCAAATCTAGTTCTGGACCCTTCCTCTCCACTGCTACTATTTTATTTGGACTTGAACTGCAACATTGACTCTCTCTGGGATGTTCATTCTGTAGGCCTATGGACTTACACTGCAAAATTGACTATTGTCTGTCTCCAGCCTGCTGGTCTACCCTACAGATTTTAGATTTGCAATCTTCCTTAATAATGTGAAGATATATACACACACATACATCATTTTGGTCTCTTTTTCTCTAGAGAACCCTGACTAATATACTGAGCAAGAGATGTTGCCTTCTACCAGGTAACATTCTGTACAGGTCCGAGTATGTGCAGGGGACCTGTTCTAATCTGTTCTAGGACAATGGTCGCAAGATCAAGCATGGAAGTCAAACATTTTTTGGAGTTAATATCTGCAGCACTTATTTTTTGGCCTTGCCTTTTCTAATCCATCTCACACATTGCAGCCAGGGGATCTTTCTAAAAGCACACATGTGATGATGTTATTACCTTCTTTTACAAAACCCTTCAATAAACACCTCATAACCTTCCCAAAAAGCCAAACTGAGGATGCCCTCTCCTGCTGTCTCCCCGACTCACATCCCATGACCCAGCCAAGGTGAACCACCTGTGGGAATCCACAAACATCTATCCTGTCTTCTCCCATGAACCTTATCTTTAAGCTGTTGATTTTGCTGGAATACGCTCCCTAACTTTTCCACCTGGTTAACACCTACTTATCTTTCAGTTCACACTTCAAGTACTCCAAATGCTCTCCTTTACAATGTGGCTTGGCTAAGATTGACCATTGTCTACTCTGTGCCCTCCTAGGACACTTTTTGGTAACCGGGGTGTGTGATGCCTTGAGTTCCCGCTGCATCCAGACTTTTTATATTCAAAATTACACCCTGTTCTAGCAATGATGGCCAATCGCCATTCACCATGGACTCAGGATCAACAGGGACACCAGTCCAGCCAAGGCTGTTCATAGAAAGATTTTATGCTTGTTTGGTCAAATGGACACAACGTATATGCCACTACACCAGGTAACGGTTTTAACAAAGGCAGTCTGTACATGGGAAAGGTTTAAGAAAAAAGATGGTGATAGAGCAAAGGAAAATGTTTCTTACCCGAACAAGGAGAATTTGATGGTGCTAAAAGAGCACTGTTTGATTCAAGGCCAGAGTTCAGGGTGATTCACAGGTGGCATCACAGGAGGGGCTAGACCCTAGCCTTAGGATCCCTTATGACCTTGGTCAGTAAACAGTTAAGTCGTAAGTTTGGAGTCGTCTGTAACAGCATTCACACAGAGGCTTTGTTGTAAGGCTCCCACCTACTGTTGTGTTCATCTGTTTTCCTCTAAGAGAATAAAAATTCTGTTAAAGGAAGAAAACCTCGCCCTCCAAAGAAGGGTAACTGAAGGAATATTTGTGAATAAATGAAGAAAAGGATGGAGGCAGATAATAAAAGCTTAACTAATCAGCCTGTGGTTGATTGCAGTAGTAATTAACATCATTATCTTCAATTGGTGGTTGGAAGTTGACCCTTAGTAACCCCACTGTCTAGAGAATTGAAGGAATGGTCTTTCCCCATCTCCTATTGATTGTCCCCTATTGTCCTGCCAGGAGGGGAGGCACTTAACCTTATCTGGTTTGACCCGGACAACAAGTGTAGGAGATAAATATTATCTTTGTTTTATAGATAAGAAGAAATCAGAGAAGACAAACTTGTTTAAATTCTCACACATAGTAAGAGCAGAGATCCAAAGCTCATGTTCTCTCCAGTTGTATTTGCGGACTGGTCACTGCTGTATTCAGCCTTAATAAGGAAGGGGATTCTGATATATGGTACCACCTTGAGGACATTATGCCAAGTGAAATAATCTAGTCACAAAGAGACAGATACTGTATGATCTCCTTATGCGGAGTGTCTGAAGTAGTCAAATTCGTGGAGAGGGGAAATTTCTATGAATTTAACTTGAGCCCTTCACTCAAGTGAAATTTATCTACTTAACACCACTTACTGCTCCCGCCTCTCAGCCTTCTGGGTCTATGGTTGTTTTACTTTTCTCTGTCCTACCTCTCTCCTCCATCCTTTGGCACTTTAGTAAAATCCTTTTTATAAAATGGCTTTGTTTAGCTCAGGGTTTCTTTGCTTTAGCACTACTGACATTTAGGGCCAAATAATTCTTTTTTTGTGGGGGGCTGTTGTGCATTGTAGGATGTTTAGCAGCATCCCTGGCATCTGTCCGCCAGACACCAGTAGCATCTACCCCGCCTAGGTGTGACAGCCAAAAATATCGTCAGGCAGGCCTTGCTCAACATCCCTGCGGTAGGGGTGGGGGCAACTACCCCCAGGAGAGGACTACCGCTCTAATCCGTTCTTTTCTACAAATATTTCTGAACCGTTCAGAAGCCTCCATAAAAACCACAGCCTTTTATTGGCAGTGTATTTGCAATTAAACATGTACTTCCTTCGGACCTCTCTTTCCAAATTTTAAAATAGAAATCTTTACTAGTTGTTTTGAGATTGCTGTTTAAGTTAACAAACACATGTATAAATACATTATTTACAGGAAGAAAATTTTTCAGTTACTGCTGAGGAAAAGCCTGCTGAATTTATGTCGTAAGCATTACTTAACGCAGTATAAAGATGGGAAGATGACAGAACTGCCTTCATACCCCCTCATCCTGGCATTGCAACTGGGAAAACATTGCTTCCTCTCTTTCCTCTTCCTCCTCCATTTCCCATTTATTATAACCTTCTAATATTCAGAGAGCACCTGAATGAAGGGTCTGATAGAGAAATGTTTCAATAATCACTGCCACATACCAGTAACCTATACTCAAAGAAGAAATGGAGTTATAGAGTTTTTTTATAGTACAATATTATTGTTAAAGGCAAGGGTTGACACCACTGATTTTTTTTTTTTTAAGATTTTATTTCTAGACAGAGGGGAAGGGAAAGAGAAAGAGAGGGAGAGAAACACCAATGTGTGGTTGCCTCTAGTATGCCCCATACTGGGGACCTGGCCCACAATATAGGTATATGCCCTGACTGGGAATCGAACTGGTGACCCTTTGTTTCACAGGCTGGTGCTCAATCCACTGAGCCACTATAGTCAACAAGCTAGAGGCAACACCACTGTTTAATATTGACATGTCCTGCCTTAAATAAATAACAGTTCAATATGAAAAACAAATAAAACATAAAATAAAATAGAAATGAAGTCCTTAATAATCCTTTGTGTTTTTCAAAGAATAGACATCTGATGATTTGATTATTTTGTGGTGTGGAAATTTGAATCAACTTATAACATGAAATTATTTAAAACACCTAATGACAGCAGCAGCTCAAATCATAGCTGTCAAGTCACATGGGAGGAAAATGACAAATGCCATCTACTCTTCCGTGACTATCAGCGTGTCAAGTGAATTTCTTGAACAACAACAAAAATGGGGGTCTCTACGTAGGTTTTCTATTCTATTGGAAAAGGCAAGAGTTAAAAAAAATGGGGTGAAGTAATAAATCATGAGATTGTGTTTACAGCCTCATGCAAAGGCAAGGTCAGTTTGCCAGAGAGAGTGAAGAGGACAATTTGTAAACCTGCAGGTTTTTGCCTTCCTGGAGAATGCATCAACCTTTCTGCATTTCCACAGGTATGGGAAACACGCAGATTCTAACATCTTTCAGGTGCGCAGGCCCATGGCCTGTTTCCGGAAACTTGGACTCAGGTTGTAGTAGTGATTTTGTAGTAGCGCACGGTCACCTTACGTCTTGTTATTGTGGTGAACATTCCGTTAGGGCAGGGATCGAATACCTCTATTAAATGTACTTACTTTATTACAAAATGTCAATTGTGGTAAATTATATGTAACAGTTACCATCTTAACCATTTTTAAGTGTGGACAGTTCAATATTGCTAATCCATCTGCATGGCTGTGCAGTCTGTTTCCAAAACTCTTCACCTGGCAAAACCGAAACTCTGTGCCTGACAAACAACTCCCCGTTCTCCCTCCCCCAGCCCCTGACAACCCGCATTCCATTTTCTGTCCCTATGAAGTTGACTGCTTTGGATACTTCATACAAATAGAATCCTACAGTATCTATTATCTGCCTTTTTGTGACTAGGTTATTTCACTTAGCATAACGTCCTCAAGGTTCACGCATATTCTACCATACGTCAGAATTTTCTTTATTTTTAAGGCTGAAGAATATTTTTGGCATTTACAGACCACAGTTTGCTTATCCATTCTTGTGTCGATGGACCCCCAGGTCGCTTCCATCCTCTGGCTATTGCGAATAGTGCTGGGATACACGGCGGTGTGCAGATATGACTTTTGAGACCCTGCTTTTGGGGGACATGTATCCAGAGGTGGAATTACTGCATCACACGATCATTCTTTCATCAATGAGTTGAGGAACCGCCATCCTGTTTTCCGAAGATGCTGCATCCCCATTAATAGTGCATGAAGGTTCCAGCTTCTTTATGTCCCTGTCAACGTTTTTCTGGTTTTCTTTTTGACAGTAGGCAGCAACGGGTGGTGTCTCATTGTGGTTTTGATTTGCATTTCCTTAATGATTAATGATGCTGGGGAACTTTCTTGGGCTTGTTGATGATTTGAACATCTTTTAGTATGAAAAATGTCTATTCAAGTCCCTTACTCATTTTTAAATGGAGTTGTTTTTCTATTGTTAGTTGCAGGAGTTCTCTGTATAGTCTGGATATTTACCTTTCACCGTACACATAATTTTCAAATCTTTTTCTCCTGTTCCAGAGGTTGACTTTTAACTCTGTTGATTGTACTCTTTGACATATGGAAGTTTTTTAATTTTGATTTAGTTTGATGTATCTATTTATACTTCTATTGTCTATGTTTTTGGTGTTAAATACAAGAGAGCATTTAAACTCAGTGTCATGAAGGACTTATATTAAATTTATCTTCCTCATAAAACCTAGAACTCACATGTTACTTCCTTTTTTGGTTGAATGAGTGATTTAAATGTTGACTACCAACCAAATTTTTATCAAGTTTTCTTACTTCAATTCTGCTATCTGTATAAACATTTTTATTGTAAAAACTGAGGAATATAATCTCTCTTTCTCTCTCAATCTATATTTCGCTCTTCATCATGGCTTTTGTGCTTCCTTGTGTACTACATACTCTTCTATTCTCTTTAATATAAACCTTATGTGTAAAAAAAAAAAAGAAACTTATCACCTAAAATTTTGTGAGGATTAAAAATGTTTGTGTAGGTTTAGCAACAATTCACAATAGTACTTGCTCATGAATAGTGGCAATGATTAACCAATAAGAAATCGGGCTTGCAGGACCTAGAAAATTCCTTAAATTTTGCCATACGGACAAATAAACATGAGCTGGGAACCGTGCGAGGATCCCACCCTCTGGCTGGCAAGACAAGATTAGGTGAAAATACGACCATAAAAAGAAGCATGGTCATCAGTGAGTGAAACAAATATTAGTGTCTGCCGGAGATCCCAGGGAAGACACTAGTGTGGAACCGAATAGCCAGTTAGAGCTTCCTGGAGAAGATGAGCTTGAGCTGTTCCTGGATGGACAGCTGCGTTTGGATGACCACAGAGGAAAAGAAGGCCATGCCCAAGGCCGTGCCCGGACAAGGAACATCAGAAGTGTGGGCGGTCCACCAGTTTGCCCTCAGCCTGCGGAAGGCCTTAAATGTTTTTTTTTTTTTTTTAATTGCATCTTATAAATCAGGAGTTGGCTAACCTGTTAACTTGTTTTGTGAAAGGCTCCGTGACCACGAAAGGTCTGTGTTGCAGATCTTCCTTGTTGTTTCAAAAACAATAATTTAAAAAGGTAAAAGCAGTATTTAGCTCACAGGCTGTACAAAAGCTGGCCACAGGCTGAATTTGGTATCATTTGCCGACCCCGGGACTCTACGGAAGGTATTTTCATCTGTTACTGGACGTGACCCAAAGTACATTCTAGGAAAAGGGTTGGGGCAGCAAGAATCACCCTACACATTTTTCTCTAGATTTTGTACCTTCAGGAACATGTTTTAGAAATTAAACTAGAGGGGGAAGATTCATATGTCCTGGTTATGTGCGTAGAGTAGAGAATTCCACTCACACCAGGAGAAGATTACAGCATGTAAGTTCTTTAGGAGAACACTTTTATGCATCTCACCCTCTTCTTGCTCGCTGGGGTTGGCATCATAATTGCCATTAATAACAGCACAAATGGGTACTTTGTAGGCACTTAATAGCTACTTTAAGAATTGAATTTAGGAGGTGAAAATGCTTTATGGACTCCATAATATAGAAGCTTTATTGCAGCTAGTTAAGAAACAAATGTTATGAGAAGAGCAAATTCTTCTAGTATGTATCATAAAATATAACAGCCTTACGCCAGCAACTTCCTTCTACAGCCCTCAGGTGTTTGCGTTTGGAGGTATCTGCCCTGCAGTGAATGTATGGGACTAAAACATACATTGTCCCTTTGCTGATTCCTTTATTGATCAGTGACTAACAAGGTAGTTTGGGTCAGCTTGATAGAATGACTAAGTATTTTGTTATATCAACAAAATTAAGTTTCTTTATCTTTTACTGCAGGAGAGGGATACCCAAATGCATAGAGTTTTTAATGGTTAATTTTATCTATTAACTTGGATAGGCTACAGACCCATATCTTTGGTCAAACATTATTCTAGATGTTTCTGTTAAGACAGAGTTTGGATGAGAATTTACACACACACACACACACACACACACACACACACACACACACACTGTTGTTTTCTGTGTCTCCACAGAGTATATTTGTGTGTGTACGTGTGGGTGGGTGTGGCACCTGACTTAGAGTGTATTTTTGTGGCACATATATAATTAATTGTTGTCAATGCAGGGGTGAACTGGCAGGTAAGCAGGCCTCTCCCAGGATGATTGAAATCAAACCCTGCTACTAGCATGCTCTTGAATGCTGTGTTAAGCAACTGAACAAAGAAAACAAAAAATTCAGATATAAGCTCTCAGAACTAAAGCTACCTGGTTCGACCCTGGAGCATTAAGACCTGTGGTGAGTAGGACATCAGGTGTCCCTGCGAGGGTCACTAAGTGCTGTGCCCGTCGGGGAGTGGTGGCGGAGCTAGGGGCTTGCCTTCACTGCTATCTTGGTGGTAATGACCTTCTATGCCACCCAGGCAATATTAAAAATTCACTTTTTGTTTTTTACTTATTAGCCATTATCATGGGCAAGAGTTCTCCATCAGTGACTCCCAATTTTGGGCTAAATTGGAGGTAATTCAATTAAGTTCAACCGACATTTTTGAAGTCACTCCCATGCTCTGGTCCTAGAAACTGTTCAAAGGTCAGTAGGAGACAGATTTCTCAAGACTGTATTTTTGTGGTTTTCATGAAAGCCTTGAAAAATGTCTACATGAACAAGTAAATAACTAGTCCAAATTGCCCGAATTCATAAACATCTTTCTCACAAAAAGGGAAAATTTCATTTTAATCATAGTGCAACACAGATTCTTCAGTGGAGGGCATAAAGAAAAGATACCCAAGGTCAAACGTCACTGCTGTGCCTTGTGGGGGGAGAATTAAGGACACACGCATTCTCACGAAGACAGACGAGCAAAGACCTGGAGAAATGGTGTGATCAGGAAGAGAGGGAGGTGTGACAGCAGCCCCCATGAGACGTGAGGCGGACCGGGCAGGATCTGAGCCCTGGACGTTGTCACAGAAGGGAGGAGCCCAAGTATGGGAGCAAGGACACTGTGGAGATGCTTTGCCTGAGTTAGATTCTTGTCTATCATCCTTCATATAATCTAACTAAGCAGGTATTTATGAATAACCCCCAAATGCTTCGTGTGTAACCTAAATGAAAACTAATATTACAAAAGGGAGGGTTTCCGTTTTGTCCCGACTTTTTCCCTTCTAAACTGTAACTGGGTTATAATTTTTTGAGTCTTATCTATCCTTGCTTCTTTTGTTTTACAGTTTTTATTTTTCAGTGAGAGCAACTACATTTCACCGATAGGCTTTGAAACACTTAAGGAATTTTTAACCATAAAGCTATCTTTTGCACCATCTCCTTGAGAAAAGTAACACCATTCTGGCACTTTCCATGGTGGGAAGAGAAGCAATATTATTTGTTAGGACACTAGCGCAAACAAAGAACCCATTGGCTCTCACCGCAGTTCTAAAATAAACTGTATTTCTATTTGAACTGTGGGTAAAATTACTGACTTCTACTTCCGTTCAGAGGGAACTCAAATAATGGTGAAGGAAAACTATTGAATGTCAAAGTGCATTTGCCTTTGCAGAAGCAGCATGAGGTGTTATTAATGAGGATCTGCAAATAACCACAATTTTGCACTGCACAACATTCATGAATAAATACTGGTTAAATCAAGGGAGCAATTTCTGCTTCCATTATACCTTGCATATAAGTGTACACTTTATCTCAACTTCAAAGTGTGCATAGCTCTACAAAAGGATGGAGTCTGATGATAGCAGCATTTTGAGCCACAAGTTATCAGCAGATCACTTAGTGGTATCACGGGCTGTGTTCCAACCAGGCATAGTTTCTTCTACACTGCAGACAAAGGCTGTCCTTTTGCCTGTGTTTGAAATCCACACTGATATACATGATTTGTTCTACCAGGCTGCTGGGTGATTTAAGTAGATGAGTATTTCTTTTGATGAGTATTGTGAATATACCCACATGTATGTGTGTGAGCATAATTTATGAATAACTTGCAGGTAACAGTACTTCCCTGGCTAGGGTCACAAATCTAGTGTGGCATGGTTGGGGATGGTTCTCTTTGTGTAAATCAACTACCGATTGCTTCTGTTAAGTTGCCCCCTTTAACATTATTTATACTTTAATGTTTCAGACTTGGAATGGCAGAAGACTAGCTGCCTTTAGTGAAAAGGCTCCGCTGTTGCCTTAGGTTACAGTAGTTTAAAATACCTGCGTATATACTCAACCCCAAGTGGTTTCAGCCTGTCATTTTTAGTTGGATTCTTGATAATACCAAACTCTCACCTTGAATGGGATCTTGGATGCTGTCACTGCAATTCTAAGTCAACCCTCTCTTAAAAACAGTAGGTTGGATGTTATTTTCCTCAGTTTCAATTTTTACTCATTGTTTTCCAGCTTTCATTGCCACTAAGAGGGTGTCGAGCTGTTGCTCGGGGTGCACGTTGCAGACCACTGACTAATGCAATCACCATCTGCTGGCTGGGCTCCCCGCTCTTCCGACCCACCGTGACCTCACGCTGGTTACTCATGTGTAAGCGCAGCACAGGGGGACCGAAATCTGATGTGTGCAAAGTAAAGGCGCTTAGGATTTGAGCTATATTTATGGTGAAATCAAAATTTGTCAAGTTTTATTCGTAAGCATTGTATAAGAAGTGACATGTTGGAGAGCCCCATAATAGCTCACATTTAGTGCTGAATAATTGCTCCGATGATATAAACAGAAAAAGAAATTCTGATAATAAAAGATATCTGGTATTTTGGATAAAGGCATATTCTTCAGAAATTCTTGGTAAATTTTATAAGAGTCATAAGATGCTCTTTCAAACTAGCCTGGACATATTGGGCAAGAGGATTCTGAATTCTACTGCCTTTCTTTATGTATTTAATGAACATTTACCACTTACAGATTTTTAGTTGTATAATTGTTTTTCAGCTCTTTAAGGATAACTTTAGGATGGTCCAAGCTTTATACATTTTTTTCCAATGGATTTCCACTTATTCTATTTATTGGAAACTGGAATAAACTATAAACACTATATCTAAAAAAGAAATATATCCATTTAACAAGTTGAGATAGTGTCCTTTAAGAAGAGTACATCCTAATATTTATGTTACAAATATATAAATGTATATCAGTTACAATGAAGGTGGCCTAATCTCAATTAAGACCAGAGGAGCTTACATAAGTGTCTTATGATGAGGACTCAGCTGAGGGGCCTAATCTGTATGAATGGCTGCAGCAAAATGAAATCTAATTACCGGAGAGTCAAGATTTTAGCTGTGATTTACAAGAGGCGTTTCATGTTCTATAGTGATAGAGATACTTACTATCCAATCCAGTGCACCGCCTGCTAGTACAACAGAAATAGATACATCATGTTATGTGTACCAGATTGTCAGTATGCCTTGGATGCTCTATTGTTTGATGGATAACTTATTTTATTGATCCCCTTCAATGCATTTCTGCACTGATCCATTGTTACACAGACATGTACTTTTATCTTTTGTGTTTTACTTTTCTAGCCTTTTTATCAGCTTTTCCTTCCCGCCCATGCTGTTCAGTGTGCTTCTGACGCGCACCAGGTCTGCTGCTTGCCTATTAAGAACAATATCCAGGGTGATGGATTCACTGGAAAGACACGGAAACCAGCATGCACACGAATCTTGAAATATACTTAATTTCTGAAAAGGATTGATGCTGGTTGGTCTGTGTATGTGGGCCAAAGGATTTAAAATGTTATAACTTTGAAGGAACCCTTTGATTCAGACTACTGAGTGGCTTGATAATTCTGTTGGGAAAAGCATTGCATAATCTAGGATTTAGTGGGCTAGGTGAATATAGTTAGAATAGCTTCAGAGCTAATTTTAACACCCAAGGTACACTTCTCAGGTTGTCATTTAAAGAGGTGGATTGAGGAAATTTAAAGAGATTGATTTGAATGAGATCATTGAAGATGGGCTCACAGAAAATCAGGATGTATTGAGTGAAAATTGTAGAGAGAAAGACTGAACTAAAATTCAACTGGTAAAAAAGACCTTCAAGTGGATGGCTACTGGATGCTTTAGTATTCAGAGTTTGAAATCTAAGGTACTTTAAAATGTGGGGGCCTGCTTTAGCAGCATCAGGCTAATATTATTTAAAGGAAAGGGACTAAAGAAAACTGTAAAACTCTTTCTGGAAAATGGTGCAAGAAGCTAGGCTAGTATAAGCAATGTGTGAATCGTTGCTTTGGGTGTGTAGGGGTGTGTAGCCCACAGCCTATGGGCTGCATACGGCCCAGGATGGCTGTGAATGTGGCCCAACACAAAATCATAAATTTACTTAAAACCTTTTTTTTGCTCATCAGTTTTCTTAGTGTTTGCGTATTTAATGTATGGCCCAAGACAACTCTTCTTCCAGGGTGGCTGAGAGACACCAAAAGGTTGGACGCCTGTGTATTGGAGAGACACATGTTCGATTGAGCAGAGAATTAGGCCTTCACAGGAAGCTCGTGAATATATATTCTTTTAAAATCAGGCAGTTAAATATCGTTTTGGGAAGTTTTTCTACTCGCAGACCTTTACATGTGAATACAATCTCCCTGCATGGTCCAGTGCTTACGGAAATGGGGCTTCATTTTGGATCCTAGTTCTTTCATTTCTGAGAACATTTCCCTCCGGGGCAGGGACTTTTCTCCTGAGACCCCGTTCTCCTTCAAACACATCACCTCCCATGCCAGTTTCTTGTGTTTGCGGATGTGTTTGCTTTTCTGGGAAGAGGTTCATAGCATTTCAGTGGCTCCTCAGAGGGATGGGTGTACCCTTTACAAAACTCTGCATCAGAGGAGGCAGAAAGAAGCCCTGAGTTTGAGCAAACCTATAAACTGAATTCTTTTCATTAAGTAATTTTCTGTTTTTATCTGGTTCTTAAGCAATTCAACATACTTTCTTATAGCTTCCCAATTTGGAGGGGCCAACCTTTACATAGAATGGTTTCCTCAATCTTATATGTACATTTGAATCACATGGGAGGCTTAGAAAAATAGAAAGAAAATATTCCTAGGTCCCATGGCCCAGGATTCTGAATAAATTATTGTGTGGGGGTTACAAGGGAGTAGGACCAGACTGTATATTAAAAAAAAAAAATGCCTTCCTAGATAATTCTAAAGGGCATCCCGGGTGGGAAACCGCTGACCTAAAATGTCGCGGAGCCTCACATTTTAATTAGTCATGGCAAATTGGCCACAATTTTGCAAATTAGCATGAAAATGTCTGTCCCCAATTGCTGTGGTGATTGGATTTGATTATGAGGATAAAGGGGAGGAAAGTGAGTGGGTCAGGCCACATTTCAATGGTTGACACCTACCTAAGATTATGTTATCTTTACCTGCAAATTCATGGTAAAAACACTATTAATGTGAGAAACTGTACCATTTCTTTAATAAATACTATGTAAAACATTAATGTAAACACAGATTATAGAAATTTGTTCAAAAGCATGTCACTTAAGCATAAGCAGTGAGTGGTGTATGTTATTCATGAAACACTCATCAATAAAACATGGTAACATTTCTCATATCTTTCTAGAAAATCTGAGCAGTTTTCACATTAGCTTATCGACACATCTACTACAATAAATCTGTGATTTAAAAATGATGTATTTCTCGATTTTGTCAGAAAGGTTCTTAAAATGCAGATACATACTTTAATTCCTCTAGTTTTAGTGGTTTAATCTAAAGCTCCTTCTTCTGGTCCCTATATAAAATCCATATTTTTAGAATTTGATTTAACAGGGCTTCCTGCTTTGTAAAGAATATCTTCTCCTCCACCTCATCCCTTTGCTATTTCTGCTTCATTTTTAAATCAAGATTCAAACCAAGTTTTATTCATTGATAAGCTAAATAAACTGGTCTCTAGCAAAGAGGCTGCATTCTAATTAGCTGTGGGATATAATTAGTACATTCCGAGGGTGGGTAAGAATTGCATTTACCAGATGCCAGCTACTGACAATCTGAGCAATGTTAGTGGTAAGCAGGCAGAGAAGTGTGGGTGGAGGAATGGGGGAAAAGCAAGGATACCCTTACTTCAGGGGAATAGGACTGTCAGGGCTTAAGTGTGGAAATTGCTGATGCGTTAGTCACACGTACTATGAAAAAGGTTAAAGCTTAAATATTCAGTATGCAAGTCTACCAGACCAAAAGAACGACAGAAGACGCTGCATCAATAATCGCATGTTATGGCAATTAGTGCATGAAGTACGAAGCTGCCATCGATGCAAAGAATCATTTTGCTGAAACTCAGAATCTCGGCTCTAAGTCAAAGTTTAATTTTTGATGAAAGTCTACAGTCAGCTTCAGCATTTGTCTAGCACCAGGACAACATGGACCCATGATAAAATTATCTTATTATTTCTTAGTAAGAAAACAGACCAAGAAATAATTGAACTGTGCCTCATTTCCATGAAGTTCCAATTTAGCTAATCCAATCGCCAACTGCAGACACATCTATGTGGATCCGAATGAAGACCTAAGCGCCTTTTGAGCTATTTTTAAAAGCCCTAAATAGAAAGCAACATATTATTGAATAGATATGATTTGGAAATGAATATGCACCCCTCACAAATACAGGGAAAGCTTTCGTGTTTAACTAAATGCTCTCAGGAATCTCTTGCGAACAGAGATATGACGGGGGCACTGCAATTTTATATAAAAATAAACCCAAGGGCCCTTCCAGCCTGTTTTACTTGATTTTTTTTTATGAGCTCATTAATAGGGAAGTGATGGTTATCATGAATGTTTTACAAATATTCAGAATGGCCTAGCATTCAAAGTACGCATAAACAGTATTATCAATACGTGTTGTGACACTTTGTTAACTCCAGCAGTACTAGTGTGGACTCTATGAAAATAAATTTATTCCATTTCTGCTACAAAATTTGTAATTTCTGGGTAAGCCTGAGGCTATAATATACATACACTACAAATATGTATGTATACCTATATATCTATACATGAATATGTCTATTTATATATCTATATATAGATATATATTTAAATTTTAATTAGAAGGCAAGTTATGCAGATAATTGGAATTTTAATTTTATGCATTGTCAACTCAGGATTATTTAAACTGAAAGATTTAGAAATGATACAACACAAAAAATGTCTAAGGAACTGATATGTTTATGCTGAAGAGAGACTTGGTAGGAATATAATAATGATCTTCTAATATTCCAAGGCCTTTCATGTGGAAAGCGTACTAAAGAACTAAGAACGATGGCGAAGGTTTGAAGCAAGGGTCTCAGACTCAGAATGAACTACCCAGACAAATCAATGCGGGGTTAGACCTGGATTCATTCAGCTGGTCTCCCCCGTTCCTCCGTTCACTAGCTGTGACCTTGGAAAAGCTACTTGACTTCTGTGTGCCTTCAGGATCTAAACCATAAACTGTGGGTAGAATAACTATTTAGTAGGATCTCGTGAGGGCTCAAGGAACTAGTCCGTAGTCCTGTGAACACGTTAGCACAGTGTTGGTTTTCAGTGTTACTATATTTTCTTATTATTTTTTAAAATTTAATCATTTTCAAAATGAAAAAAGCTTACCCTAGAGAATGTAGGGTACTGGCCAATGATCATGCCCCATTTCCTACTGTTCTTGTCTGTGTCACATTATCCTGTGTGGGGGTGCCGTGGCATGAATTACAACCTCCAAAAGATATGTGAAGTCTTCACCCCCAGTAAATGTAAATGGGACCTTATTTGGAAAGAAGGTCTTTGCAGATGTAGTGAAGTTTAAATGAGGTCATTGGGATGGGCCCTACTTGATATGACTAGTGTCTTTATAAGAAGGACACGTGGGCACGGACTCAGGAGGACACCAAGTTCACTCAGACAGACAAGGAGAAGAGACACGCAGGGAGAATGCCGTGTGATGACTGAGACCACAGCATCGCCTCTGCCGGCCCGGGAATGCCAAGGACGGCTGACAATCCCTGCAACCTGGAGAGGCCAGGCGGGGCTCCCCGTGCCAGCGCTCAGAGGTGCCTGGCCAGCCTGACACCTTGCTGCAGCCCTTCTAGCTTCCAGGATTGTTAAAACACATAATTGGTTTCAAGCCACTCAATTTGTGGTACTCTATTATGGCAACTGAAAAAAAAATAACGTAAAAACAAATCCAGGGTATTTGATGAATTCCTTGTCAGTGGAAGGACTTATATCAAGATTAATGCACCTACCAGTCAGAAATGTTTTGGGGAGAAGTTGACCCAACATGGGAAAGTAAACCAGATCCAGGCAACAGCACCTTCTGACTAAATGCACACAGTTAGGGATGTGATGATGGCAAGTCTGGCCCTGCCCTCAATTATTTCTCCTTAGATTGCTTCTAAGGTTCACAGAACTCTAAAATATTTTTATTATTTTAGGGTAAAGTGTGCTAAATTTGGAAAAATCAATCAGTTTGTCAAAACACAGATAAGTTTCATAATGAAAGCATACAAAGAAGTGCCTAGTGGAATGAGATTGCTTAGCCAGATAGAATTTTTGACCCTAAGATAAAATGTCCCAGATATTTAAAGTACTCATGCAACTTAACACCAAACAAGCAAATAATCCAGTTAGACAATGGGCAGACCTGAACAGATAGCTCTCCCAAGAAGACATACGAACAGCCAACAAATATTTGAAAAGATGTTAAACTGCAGTGGGTATTAGGGAAAAGCAAACCAAAACTACAATGAGATACCACCTCACACCTGTCAGAATGACTGTTATCAACAAGACAATTAATTAACAGGTGCTGGAGATGTTGTGGAGAGAGGGAACCCTCATTCAGGGCTGGTGGGAATGTAGACGGGTACAGCCACTATGGGAAACGGCATGGCAGGTCCTTGAAAAATTAAGAAGAGAGTTACCATATGACCCAGCACCCCCTCTTCTGGACATCTACCCCCAAAACTCGAAACCATTTATTTGCAAAAATATATGCACGCCTGTGTTCATTGCAGCATTATTCACGGTGGCTCAGACATGGAGACAATGAAGGTGTGTTCGGATAGATGATTGGATAAAGAAGATGCGGCACATGAATACCAGAGAGCGCTACTCAGCCATAGGAAAGATGAAACACCACCATTTGCAATAACATGGATAGACCTGGAGAATAACATGCTAGGTGAAATAAGCCAGTTGGGAAAAGCTAAGAACCATATGAGTTCACTCCTATGTGGATATAAAACTCATTGACACAGACAACAGTGTGGTGGTCACCAGAGGGAAGGCAGTGGAGGCATAGCAAAGGGTCAAGGGGGCCAAATATGTGGGTACACAATGCAATACACAGTTCATGTGCCATAGAAATACCCACAGGAAACCTATATGGTCTTATTAATCAATGTCATCCCAATAAATTAAATAAAAAGTCAAGTTATTAAAGATGAGTCTGTCAACATGATATAATTTTTCTATACCAAAAGAAGGCCCCTCTGGTACAGAATTTGATATATGCATATGATTATAAAATAACATCTGCAAAATATTAAATAAAATGCTCAAGATGCAGAAACAGTTCATGTGTAGGGGAAGATATTGCTTAACCATATTCCAACAGAAGACTCCTTTTCAAACTCTGGTGACTTGACCAGTGTACATACAGGGTTGGGTAAAGTAGGTTTACGGTTGTGAGTATGCAAAACACAGAGTTTACTTTTGTATTATTTATTAGTTATCCTATTATTTTCCAACCAAACAACTGTAAACCTACCTTTTCCCAACTCTGTATAATATCTGGAAAGGTTTAGAATTTGCTTTAGAACACTAACAATTTTGGGCTAGACATGTTTTCACTGGATCCGTGGAAATTATTTTGTTCTTCAACTTTTATTATGAAAATTTCAAAACACATACAATATTAGCCAGAATAATGGAATCAGTCCCCACAGAGGCATCAGCTCCAGTGACCAACTTTACAGAGAGTTTAAGTAGCCACCTTCATGATTCAAGGACCATGAGCCCAGCATCGGAATGATCTAATTCATGTTAGTATATTTGTAAATACTTGGCCATTCTTGCACCTGGAACAATGACAGGCTCGTGGTAGACACAATATTTTGGAATTAATGATATTGGTGTTTTGTAATTCAGGTGAGATTATTCACCTATTGCATTTTATTGTGTTGTGCATTTTTACACTGCATGGTAGGAAGTTAGGACGGAGACTGTAGTGAAGTAATTATTGCAATTATACAGGGGTCGGCAGAAGTAATGCCTGCCTGAGTGTTTTTGGTAGGGTAATAATATGGGTGTAGTAATGTATAGTTTTAACTTGAACATTTCATCTAAGATGTCATATGATGTGCTTGAATGTGATATTGTTGTGCTACAGAATACATGCTTATGGTTTTGTAATAACAGATTTTGTACTAAAAAGGGCGTTATTTGTGCCGGTCACTATACAAGTGATCAGAGATCACTCAATCATGAGGCTCAGTAAGGTGAACTGTTTTCGTTTCTATCAGCAGACCCTTAAACAAAGTCTGTTAACATATAGTTGGACTTTTTTAAAGGATTTTGGCTTTCTTTATTTTTTAGGAAAGAGGCTTAACATTTCAAATGTGACAACTGGATAAATTTATTGCTAGAGGAAAACTTATTATGTTGTTCATTTTAAAATTGCATGCTAGAAACTTAGGGGAATTTTTGCTAGAGGAAGTCTTAGAAGTCATCCTGCCAATTTAATGCATAAATCTAATTTTTCAAACATGAAGATAATTTAAGAAAATTCTTTCTTAGCTTTATAAACCTTTTATCCTTTTTTGAAGTTGTCTATTTTTCCCAGAGTACTATGGATTTTAGTTTGAATTTTGTGATATGTAACTTAAAACATATTTGTATGGTATCTTATGATTTTGAAATATTTTTACATTATTTAATTTGATTCTTACAGAAGCTATGCCAGGTGGATGTGATAGGCTAGCCTGCCTGCTTTCACTTCTTCCCTGTATTTTTTCACCTAATGCTGAACACACACACATTTAACAGCTATTTGTTGAATGAACAAATATAACAAATATGATTTAGAATAAATTTCTTTTCAAGTGGTCAGATAAGAATACCCCTTGGTCATGCATAGGATAGTTTCCTGAGCATTTTTTTATTACCAAATAAATATAAAATATGTAATAGTGGTATTTTAAAATTTTAAAACTGTGATAAATAGATATGCCATGAAGTTAGCCATTTTAAGCATTTTTAAGTGTTCAGTCAGCGTTGTTAACTAGACGCACATTTGTACAACCATCGCCACAATTGGTGAAACTCTAGTCATGAAACGGAAGCCCTGTACCCGTTCTCCTTCCAGTCTAATCTACTTTGTGTGCTTTTGTATCTGCCTATGTATATATTTCATATAAGTGGAATCACACAATTTTTTTTCTTTTGTGTCAGCCTTATTTCATTTAGCATAATTTTCTTTGTTTTTTTTGTTTCTGAAAGTTTCTTTTTAATTAGCATTTACTCCCCTTACATCCGTTACCCTCCCACCCACGATCACTACTCTGTTGCCCATGTCCACAAGTCCTTTTTCCTTTTTGCTCCATCCTCCCCCCATTCTTTCCCCCTCCTTAGCTGTCATCCTGCTCTCTATGAGTCAGTCTCTGTTTGGCCCTTTTTGTTCAGTTTGTTCATTATATTTCACCTATGAGTGAAATCATGTGGCATTTGTCTTTCTCTGACTGGCTTATTTCACCTAGCATAATGTTCTCCAGGTCCATCCATATTGTCGCTAAGAGTAAGATTTCTTCTTTTTTATGGCCTAGTAGCATTTCGTTGTGTAAATGTCCCACAGTGGTTTTATCCACTCATCTACTGATGGATGCTTGGGCTGCTTCCAACTTTTAAGAGGATTATTTTAAATTTTAAAGGATTATTAAAAATTCCCTCTCCTCTTCAATAAATTTAAAAAGTGTATTTTGAGAGTCTAGTGCTTTTCAAAATGTATTATTACACAGAGCACTTTCCTCTATTATCAATATTACTTTTCATGCTGTATAGTTTTCCATTGTGTGAACTATTCCTTATTTGTTCATCTCCCTGTTTTTGACTCTTAATGGTCTTTTCAGGCTTAGCTATTGTACAGAATAGTGAGTGTCCTCATATATAGCTGTCTTAGTTGCATTGCTAATTATTTCCTTAATACACATTCCTGTAAGTGTAAGTATACAGATAAGGTTACTAAAGCATAATGTTATTTTTTCAAGAAGAGTTATACTATGTTCTTCAACCACCATAACACCTCCGTAGCAGTCGGTATTTTTTTAAAAATCTAATTTAAAATATTTGTTATGTTTTAGTTCACAGTTTTGAATACTAGTGAGATATTTTTCATGTAAATAAAACATTTGTCTTTATATTATGTATCCTTTTTTAGTTTCTCTGCCTGTTTTGGTTTTTAATGATTTATTTATAAGTAATTATTTAGATAATAAATGAGTAGTGAGTCGTTTTATTTATTTGCAAATTATTTAATCATGAAATTAATACTCAGTAGAATTATGTGTTCCTGTGACTCCCGGGAATAAAATATCTCGGTAACTTCCTGCAGTTGGTGCCCCAGTACCTGTTTCACCCCCTGACCCCAGTGTGGCAGCTTAGTGTTTGGGGGACTGGCCCCGACTCCACAGGTGGCCTCAGAGGGTCCCGCTCACTCAGGCCTACCCCCCTCAGCACCTGTGATGTGTTCAGGATTCTGAGCACTGGTTCTGGTAGGAGCCAGTGAACTACTCTTCGTAAACGAGATGTGAGTACAAGTTCCCTGGGGGGAACTTAGAACTGCTTTCCGACTCTGAAGACAGTGTCATGCAGAGAAATAATTTCCTTTCCCAAGGACCTGGGTGCTGTCATCCCTGATGTGAAGCCTGAACAGGAGCAGTGACTCAGCCACCAGCCTGGGGACAGAGCTACCACAGAGAAGAGGCCAGGTCCAGGAGGACGGGGGCCCCAGAGGGAGCCACAGTGTTAAGTCATCATCACAATCTATCCTGCAAGGTGCACGAGCTAGTAAGTTCCTTTGTGTTTAAGCTCGAGTTGTATTTTTCTGTTAATTACAAAGGAAGTATCCTAGATGATATTTACTAATAACAGCTGTTAAATGCAACACATTTTTACCTAACTATTCAAAACCAGTCTTGTCTCCTACTCTTTCTTGGTTTATTCCTGATGTAATAGCCATGTTAAGGGACTTACTATGCCTTCCAGTTTTTGTTGTTTAAAATGTTGCTCTTCAACCGTAAGTTATGAAAGTGTTTTTGAAGTTCCAGTTCAACTTTTCCATCTTCTATAGGGCGAATCATGATAAATTCTGCTGGACTGAATCATGGGCACCTGTGGATTGTTGTTCCATTCGCTATTTTGTTTTTTTATTCATGCATGCGTTGACCCAATGCTTGTCCTCTGTACTCTGATTCTCACATATGCCACCTGCTATGTCATCATCTATTCATGTTCTATCCTTCCTGCAAGATGGTTGGCTCCTCGAGGACTATTGTATCTTCCTATTTTTATAGCTCATAGAAAGTTCAGCAACAGATAACCTATATTTTATTTGCCATTTGTCAGGGGTTACCACGTATTTTTCCAAAACTTTCTGTGATAAGATTATAGTTGTTGTCTTTCAACTGTGAAGGTAAGGAAAGTAGAAAGTCATTTCCTAAAATTAACCACCATGTCAGTGGTTATAATTTATAAACTGGAGGCTCAACAACTGACAAGAATAACCCGAACCCCTGTATCCACAATGCCTCCAACACTATTTAGCATATAGTCAGCTTTCAGTAAATATTATTTGAATATATGAATGGGGTCTACAGTGACAAATAAATATTATTTGAATATATGAATGGGGTCTACAGTGACAAATAAATATTATTTGAATATATGAATGGGTCTACAGTGACAAAAAGCATAGCAAAAACTTAGAGTATTGCTGAAATAATTTTATTAATTAGATGCTCAGATTTAAATGAGTTCTGACTTTCCTGGAGAACAAATCACAACCCGCATGGTTTAGAGCTGTAATTAGTTGTGTGGGTTTTGTAGACCGTGAAATAAGTGTTATTTAAAATTTATAAATGATGGAGGTCCAGGTCTTCTAAGTGTTTGTTGAGATGTAATTCACATGCTATCCATTTCATCGATCCAAAGTGCAGTTCGGCATGCTTAGTACACTGTCAACGTTTTTGGTGTGTGGTGTTGTGCGGCTGCCACCAAATGTTTTAAATGTTTTCCTCACCTTAAAGTGGAGCCCCTGCCCATCAGCAGTCACTCCCCATGCCACTCCCTCCCCCGCAATGGCCCCAAACAACCCTCATCTAGTTTCTGTCTCTAGAGAGTCATATAAATCAGATGACAGGTGGTCTTTTGTGACTGGGCTCTTTGACTGAGCATTGTGTTTCCAGAGTTCACACAGATTGTCACATGAATCAGTGCTTTAATTCTGAAGTTCCAGCTCTTTTATTTATTTATTTAAAAAAAATAATTTTATTTATTTATTTTTAAAGATTTTATTTATTTATCTTTAGAGGGGAAGGGAAGGAGAGAGGGAGACAAATATCAATATATGGTTGCCTCTCCTGTGTCCCCTGCTGGGAACTGGCCTGCAACCCAGGTATTTGCCCTAACTGGGAATTGAACCATGATCCTTTGGTTCGCAGGTCCATGCTCAATCCACTGAGCTACACCAGCCAGGACATGAAGTTCCAGGTCTTTTAAGTTAGACTCCCAGGAAGCCAGCAAGGAGATTAATATTTATTTGACACCTTTTATGTGCCAAGCACTGTGTTGGATGCTCATACATTTTATTGAGATAACTTGAACTTCTGAGAGCTTAATAGTTTGCCAAGGTTACCTAGCTAGTAAGTCACAGAGCTAGGGCTGCAATTCTATTTTGCCAACTTTAAGGAGCTTGCTTCTTCCACTGTGCACTCTTACCAAGCCAAGCAATCTGCAGGGAAGTCTGCTGTTTTGTGTAGTTTCCTGGGGGCTGAGGGAATGGGCTTTAATCATGCCCCTTCTGCTCTTAGTGCCCGGAACTCTTCAATCCCTTAACTCATTCATTCTTTTATTCACATATTCAATAAATGGTTACCCAGAGGACATCATGTGCTAGTTACTTAGCTGTGACCCAAGCATCCCAAATGAACAGCGCACCATTTCTCCTCGGAAGGAGCTCACAGAGGAGTGAGACAAATTGTGTAAGCTGCTACTGTAGGATTTCCCCTGTCATAACCTACCCCATTATACCGATTGCTTGTTCTTTCCTGTTCTTCCAAATATCTCTTTAGCAATGACTGAATTTGCTTCTACAGCCCTAACCTGTCTCCTGCACTCCAGGCACGAACAGCCTACTTACCCATTCCAACTGCATAACCAATAAACACATTGACATTTCCAAAGTGAAACTCTTTAATCCTCATTCTCCTACCCTTACACCAAGCCCTTCCTAGTTCTTCTACATTTTACATGGTAAGCAACATTTTCTTTTTACATCTAAGCATGTGAATAAGTAATTTTACTTATTCAGTTGCTCAGGCCAAATATCAAGCCATTTTGACTTTGCTTTTTTTTTGTATGTGTCACATCTACAAAGCAGATCACGACGGGGTGACATTTAAACTATATTGGTCTCCACCACGGCAACTCTAATCCAGCCGGGATGGAGGCCAGGGCTCCAGACCTGTTTCCTGCCTCAGCTCCTGATATCTCTCGTCTCTTCTCCACTCAAAGGCCAGAATGGTTCTTTCAAAACAATAACAGCAAAAGCCAAACCTCCCCCGGAAAACAAAAACAAAAACAAAAACAAAGAAAACCCCGCCGAAGTCAGATCTTATTACTTTTGAGTTCCAAATAATTTAACTGCTTTCTATTTCATTCAAAATATAATCCCAGATCTTTTCTTGCTTCAGAGGCCCTTCCTAATCCGACCCAGGACACTGTCTAATCTCATTTCCTCCCACTCTTTTCCTTGCTACCTCTGCTCCAAAACTGTCCTTCTTACTAATCCTTGAACAAGTCAAGCTTCAACTCTTCTCTGGGCATCTGCCTGGAATAATTTGCTTGTGATAGCTCACTATGGCTGACTTCCCAGCTTCACTCAGATATCAGCACAAAGACTGGCTGCTTAGATGTTTCCATGACCACCCTGTCTCAAACACAACCCCCCCTTATCTGTGTACTCTGCTTTACTCTTCTTCACACCTGGGAGGCACATTAAAAAATTTAAAAAATTATTTTCCCATCTGCTCTTCTAAAATATAAGCTCTACAAGAACAGGGACTATAGTGCTGATTGCTCATTCAATAATGGTTTAGAAGAAGACATTTGGATATTATTTCCAGGCACATGGAGACACTGAAGTATTTCCTTAATGGTTTTGTGGAAGTAGTTCTTTCATCTTAGTGTGGTGAGAATTTGAAAATTTTGAATATGAGGGCTAAAATGTATTTTAAGATATAATGCTGCATTAAAATGTCTTTTGAAAGGCCAGTTTCAATTCTACCTGTGGCTGCACCTCTTTCTGTAACAAACAACAAACCAATGGCACTAACTAACAGCGAGTACAAATTGCACTGTCCCTCCTATAAGGCACAGTAAGCTGTTTGCTAGGGACATAGGAGTGTCCACTGCCTGGAGCTTCGAGAAAAGACTTGCGATCCGGATTTCTGACTTGAACGGAGCCACTAAATTTTGACGTGGTCCCAGAGTTGTCACTTAAGCTTTTCTGTACTTCCATCAGTCCGGCAGGGGAGCCTGCACGTATTGCAAAGCAAGAATCTATTACGCTGGAAAAAACCCACCTAAACACACTGCATCTGAGCTAACAAATCTTGTTTCATTAAACTTTTAATAAAACTAAACCCTTCCAGAGCTAACAGTTAGAGCTTTAAAACGGTAGTGTCAAACTTAAAAGATAAACAGAATAGGCAGTCTTAAATGTAAGCCCACATTTACGTTGAGTAAATACGCCTAGAGAAAATGCCCTTCTTGTTCATGGGCCTGGATTTTTTCCCCTGTGAATAATAACATCCCTCCTCCCCTGAAATCATCTGGACTCAGTGCAACGGGCTGAGCTGCTCTCTGCAATATGCTTTGAAGGAGAGCAAATGTGCTTTCGTCAATTAGCTCGCTATTGCCTCTTTCCTTGTGAAAGATCAACTTGGGCCAATTAGAAAACTAGAGAAAAGGAAATTTTAACTGCAAGATGAGGACATAAAAACCAATACTGTAGAGAACCAAATGGAAAGCATTAGAATGCATTATTGATTGTTCAGCCTGGAAAAATATGGTAATGACTGCACACAGGAGGAAAAATGGACCAGATCCATCTACCATGTCTCTTGGAGTTTTGTGATCTTGTCTAACTCAGGGTCATAAAGTCAGGAACGGTGCTTTCAGATGAACTTGGTGATGCCCATGTATATGGTGTGTAAATAATCAAGGCTTTCAAAAAACAACACAGGAACACTCCGCCTCGGCTGCGCAGCTTCCGAATGCAGCGCACCTGCCCTCCTCCTTATCATGGTATTTACACCAAGTTGGACCTAGCGCAAATCCGAGCCACGCTTTTGAATATTTTTACAACTTTCTGAAAGTAGTATACTCAAATAATTTCTATTTCTCTCAGATATTTCCATTTGATACCAAAATGTCCCCGTCTATTCTATTATGTTTTCCCTGATTGTCAACAGTGTACTTAACATTTTCAGAAAAAAAAAAAAATACTGTGTGTTTCCAAGTACCATATTTACATTTCGAAGATTTACAACTTCTTTCTGAAAATTTCACATTATTTTCCTATTAGGTGCCATTCTGCTAAAATGGTGTACCACTAATATATAACAGCAATATTGTCATTTTCACTTGCAGAACATTATGATTTTCAAAGAAGACATCATAAAGTGTCAGACTTCAATCCAGATCTTTTCCTGCAGTTCTTTCCACGAGAAGCAACATGTTCGGTAGCATGTTAACAGCAAACCTTTTTTATCTAAAGAGGTAAAACCAAATTGTCGGAAACTAATCCATTTTGGAGACAACACAATCTATGTCACTGAGATCAAATAAAGCATCACTTAAATTTCAGCAAGAGAGAGCACTTGTTTACATCTTAAAAAAAAGTCCAGCTTGAGAGGGAAGATGACTTGGAATCAAAGGTAAGAAAAGAAGAAGAGAGGTAACAGACAAGTCCCATAATCTTGGCAGGCCCACAGAATGACGTGGAGAGCTCTCCTGAGCTGTAGGGCGTTTAGCCTAACAGCTCTGAGATGTCATCTTTCTGAGTGTACACATCCTAATTGGAAATGTGGCATTTTATGCACGCGCACGCACGCAGGCAGGCAGGCAGGCAGCCTTAAAGGGCAATACGTGTCTTCGAGCAGATTCATCTTCCAGAGGTAACATGCGTGGGGAAGGGGCTGAGCAAAAACATATCACAAACGACCTTTTTGTAATTCCATGAATGAGAAGAAACCTCCCTCCCCAACCGATATTGTCTACTGAGACTAAGGAATTTCCCTCCCTCCTGTGATTTACCTTTAAACACCTACCACTTTGTCTAGGAAGTGAACGAATACACTTTTGAGAAGAATGTAAGATTGTTTTTGCCGATTATTAAGTGGTTCCTGTGGACTAATGTATCGTTTTGTGTCCTTTCAGTAAACAATGTAATACTGGGGCATACTTGGCTCATTTGGGCCTTTCAACTCAAAGAGGTTTCCCTTTCTTCAATGGCTTGACTTTACCCATAGTGTTTTAGGACGCAGGACGCTGCAGTCTAGAGTGATAAAGTCATCTCCCCTCCTGGTGACTCTGTGCTCTGACTACAATGACATTTCTGCTTCCATCTCTGAAAGGGAGTGTTTTGGGGTCCCCCATGCAAGCTGCTGGGGACCCTACAGAGTGGGTGACCCAGGGGCTGGATGGTGGGCCTCATCTGTGCCCTAGTACCTGCTGGTGCAACTATTGTCATTGTCAAAGCCTGCAGCGAGTATCTTTTATCTCAGTTCCATTGTCCCAAATAGGGGGGCCAATTATGTCAGGAGGAGTAAAGATTTTGGTTGTAACTCACGCCTGCTCCAAAGGCCTCTTTCAGCTACCCTGTAATTTACTCCAAATGATTTCAGAATCATTCTGCTGTATAGGACATTACCAATGGAAATGATGATGCACCCTTGACAGGGAATATATTTAAGAACTGTGATGTATTATGTCCCGGGCTCTGGCCGTGAATGATGCTTTATAAGAAAAAAAAAAAAAGATGGAAGTTTTGAAAAATAATTACTTCAAAATCAAAATTATGAACCATATGGTGAAGGTTTAGTAATATTGAATATATGGAAATTATTCAAATAACACAGAGAAAATATGTTTTAAGCAAATTAGCATTTTTGCTTTTGTCTGAATGTCTGGATAATTATGTCAAACTCCAGCCAAAATTAATCACCAGAAATCTAGTCATCCTGAGTTTTCATGACTACTTTTACTATAATAATTGCTTGTCAAATGTCAAAACCAATCTGGTTTATATGCTGAATTTCTGTTCCTATGCACCACCCTTCCTTTGTTATATTAATTTTCAGACATGCTCATTTAGATCCACAAATAACTTAATTCATTCCAAAATTATACTCCTGAGATTCTTTTCTCTGAGCCTCCTAAAAGGTCTTCTTTCTGCTAATCCAATCTCCCCAAAGCATTTTCACAATCAACAAAAATGAATCATGCTATAACATTTTGCTAAATCTAATCATCTACATTTTCTCAGTCTTGGATATCACTCACCTGCAATTACCCCACTGAAATGGACTTTTGTAATTCTTGCAGAACCAGATAACCAGATTATGTGAATTCAAGTTGGGAGGCACAGGCCTTGTGGTGTGAGAGAAAACCAGGGCTACTTAGGAGACAATGGGTTAGGGGCTGATTATTCTGAGGCTCTCTCCAAATCTTTATAAAATGAAGACATACTAATTACTCACTCTGAAAATTATGTGCCAATGTTGGGAAAGTCCTGATCTCTGGATGCGCATGTAAACTTCTTCCCTAATGAGCTATGTATGTATGGTAATTTCCCCCAGATGTTATTTTAAAACATCCTAACATTTTGTAGAATAGTTCTTTAGAAGGAGCCAATGAATGTGATTTTTTTACTGTCATATCATTATGCTCACTTATCTGCATTTAAGAAAACATTGCTGCTTTCTAGAATATTTTGATAAACTACAGAGAAATTCACTCTGTCTACCTAAATATTTAATAGTCACATATTAAGTGGGGTGGGGATGTGCTTTTGTTTTCTCATAAATAAAGATAATGCCACACACTAAATCACAAAAATACCAAAAAGGTGACTTGAACTTTGGTTTGGAATTACATCCTACATGTTCAGAGGATGAACAATGAAAACTTACGCAAAACATTCTCCGTCATTGATGGAATTCTTGCTTCCTGGGATTTTGTTGAGGTCACTGGCTTTTTATATTGAAGAGCTCCATCTATAAAGGAAGGCAGAAATATTACAATTCAAAGATAGATAAAAATATTCCAGTAAAGAGCTAACTTGGAAGTACGTTTGCTAGGAACAAACAACAAACTTTGAAAGTGGTGTGAATTTTTAGAAGTAGCGTTTACTCATCCACTCAGCATTATGCATTTCCTACGCAGTGTGTGCTTGGCAGGCCCTGGATAAAAAGATTAAGAGGAACAGGCCTTTTTGCCCTAATGGAGTTCAGCCTCTAAGGCAGGGGTTTGGAAGTCCTGGTCCTTGGCATTAGCATCACCTGGGATGCTTATTTAGAATACAGTTCTAGCTTCCCTCTCTGTGTTTGAATCTCTTACAGCAGAGCTCCAACATATGTACCGTCGTCAATACTTGTTAACAAACTCCCTTGGCAATTTCTTTGTGCCCCAAATTAAGGAAATGTACTGACAGGACCTGGGACACTGCTGAGGCAAGAGTCAGGAGTGTGGGTCATTAGCTCCAACCAACTGGGATGATCTTGAGAGTGCCACTTTGCCATTTTTTTTTTTTTTGCTTCAAAATTGCATTTCATAAAATGAAGGTGAAAGAACTGATTTAAATAATATTTAAGTTTCATTTACTGCTAATTTCCTCTCAGGTAAGGGATAATATTTTGCTATGGTTCTCAAAAGTAGAGTGCCCAGCTCTCACCTGTGTGGCTCAGGTGGTTAGGCATCATCCCACAAAGTGAAGGGTCACCATTTTGATTCCCAGCGGGGACACACGCCTGGATTGTGGTTTCAGTCCTGATGGGGGCACATGTGTGAGAGGCAACTGATTGATGTTTTTCTGTTACATTGACACTTCTTTCCCTCTCTTTCTGCCTCTCTTCCCCCCTTTCTAGAAAGAAAGAAAGAAAGAAAGAAAGAAAGAAAGAAAGATGTTTCCTCATTTTTTTGCACTTTTATATCTTGCTGTTATTACCTCTGAGAAGGGATGCCACAGCAAAAATGCAAAGAGAAGGAAAAGAATCAAATACCTAACTTGAGTTTCAAGAGGCCATGTCCAGACAAAAAAAAAAAAAAAAAAAAAAAAAAAAAAAAAAAAAAAAAAAAAAAAAAAAAAAAAAAAAAAAAAAAAAAAAAAAAAAAAAAAGACACTAGAGTTAGAACACTAAAATGAACCCAAGCCTCTTTTTCCTTAAACTCCCAGCATCAGATTAACATTTTATGGAATCATAGAAGAGAAAGACCAAATTATTCAGATGAGGTGACAGTACCATTTAATTGTACAGAGATAATGTTGTTTCACGTGTCCTGCCTTTGTGCCCTGGGACTCATGTCCCCTACTATGAACACTTGCTTGTAAATCCCTTCTCATTCTTGTAGTCCCAGGATAAGAGTTGACATTTCTCTGAGGTCTTTTCATTTTCTATCAAACCATGGGCATTTTTCCTTCTATATTCCCACTGCACCTTGTGCTTATTTGTATTAAAGTTTGTATTTCATTTTAGGCCAAGATGTCTGGATGCCAAGATGCTTGGATGTCTGGCTTATGAGTCTCCAGGGGCCTCCTTCAGGAAATTCAGTTTTTTTCTGTGTGTTCTCATTTAGTTTCATGGACTACCATGTAGTTAAATGGCTCAGAAGACTTGCCTAGGGTGTATTTTCATGGAAGATATAGAGTGATTTTTAAAATTGTAGAGATAAAGCAGATTGTTGTATAGTGGAAACAGGGGCAGGATGACAAGAGGGCAGTGATTAGCTAATGAAAAGATCAGAGAATGATCACTTTGTTTGCTATTGGCCCAAGTGAAAAGATAACAGAGCTGAGCTGATTGGTTGTTATTTGACAAATGGCGGCGCATCATTAAACCAGCCAACGTGTCTTAGTTCTGAGCTCACAAAATTGTATTGTGTGATGTTATAAATGAGATGAAAGTTCGTAATAAACTCTCATCACACATAAATATCAAATGAAGTAAAGTGAAATATAATGTCACTTTCACATACAAGGAGGTCTGTTTGGAAAAAGTCTGGCCATTTTACTATAAAGAACACAGTTTGTGCAACAGAGACACCAATGTAACCTGACAGCCAAGGAGTGTAGACTGGAATGTGCATCTGTGAACAATGATGATTTACTGTCCTAGTTCGTGGGGGCAGTAGACACTGTTGAGTGAACATGTGTACCATGTGGCTGTCCCATTCAAAGTGACTAAGTAGAGCAACGAATCTGCACCATATTTTGCTTTAAGCTTGAACATTCCTCTGTGGAAAATATTTTGAAGATTCAGAAGGCTGCAGCTATGGGCAACTGGTGATTGGCAGCTTCATTACGAAAACGTACCTGCTCATGCATCATGTCACATGCAGTTTTTTGGTGAAACATCAAATCACCCAGGTAAGTCAGCCCTGTACAAGCCAGATTTGGCACCCCATGACTTCTGGCTTTCCCCAAAACTAAAATCACCTTTGAAAGGGAAGGGATTTCAGACCATCAATGAGATTCAGGAAAATATAACAGGTCAGCTGATGACGATTGGGAGAACTATGTGAGGTCCCAAGGTGCCTCCTTTGAAGGGGACTGAGGTGTCATTGTCCTGTGTACAATGTTCCTTATATCTTTTATCTTCTTCAATATATGTCTCTATTTTTTATATTATATGGCTGGATACCTTCTGGACATGCAGAGCTTGCTTTCCCAGATAAAAGGCAAGTTACAACATTAAATTGTAATTCTGAGAAGACATTTCTGTGTTGGAAGAGTTAATGTTAAAGAGTAAACCCATATGTCTTCTCATGATCTGAGTCGGTAAAAAGGTGAAAATTAGTGAATGTCAGAAAATTAGGACCTCTAGCCAACATGGAGGCATAGGTACATACACTGTGCCTCCTCACACAACCAAAAGGAGGATGGCAACAAATGTAAAAACAAAAAACAACCAGAACTGACAGAAAATCAAACTGAACGGAAGCCTCACAAACAAGGAGTTAAAGACACATTCATCCAGATGGGTAGGAGGGGTGGAGACAGGCAGCTAGGTGGAGAGGACTCACAGCAAGGCAGCCACTGGCAGACCCAGCGAGGTGGCGGTGGCTGGCAGACCAGATGGTCCTGCATCTACATGAGGATAAACCGGAAGGAACGACAGGGAAACGGGACAGACCATGCAACCCAGGGTTCTAGTGCAGGGAAATAAAGCCTCAAAACCTCTGACTGAAAACACCTGTGGGGGTTGCAGCTGTGGGAGAAACTCTCAGCCTCACAGGAGAGTTCGTTGGAGAGACCCACAGGTTCCTAGAACGTACACAAATCCAGCCACCAGGGAATCAACACCAGAAGGGTCCGATTTGCTTGTAGGTAGCAGTGGAAGTCATTGAAAGGTGACCGAGAGCTTAATAAGCAGCATTGTCCCCTCTAGGATGCCTCCCCCACATACAGTGTCACAACACAGCAATATGGGTTGCGCAACTTGGCAAACACCTAAGGTTCCACCCCTTACTACATAACAGGTGTGCTGAGAAAAGAATGGCCCAAATGAAAGAACAGATCAACGCTCCAGAAAAAATAGAACTAAATGATGAAGAGATAACCAACCTATTAGATGCAAAGTTCAAAACACTAATAATCAGGATGCTCACAGAAATGGTTGGGTATGGTCACAAAATACAGGAAAAAAATGAAGGCTATGAAAAGGGAAATAAAAGAAAATGTACTGGGAACTAACAGTGATGGAAAGGAAACCAGTACTCAAATCAACAGTTTGGTGCAGAAGGAAGAAATAAACATTCAATCAGAACAGAATGAAGAAACAAGAATTCAAAAAAATGAGGAGAGGCTTAGGAACCCACAGGACAACTTTAAGTGTTCCAACATCTGAATTATAGGGATGCCATAAGGAGAAAAGGAAGATTGAGAAATTGAAAACTTCTTTGAAAACATAATGAAGGAGAACTTCCCCAATCTGGCAAAGGAAATACACTTTCAGGAGTTCCAGGAAGTTCAGAGGGTCTCAAAGAAGTTAGACCCAAGGAAGCACACACCAAGGTACATCATAATTACATTACCCAAGATCAAAGATAAGAAGAAAATCTTAAAAGCAACAAGAGAAAAGGAGACAGTTACCTACAAAGGAGTTCCCATAAGACTATCAGCTGTTTTCTCAAAAGAAATCTTGCAGGCAAGAAGGGCCTGGAAACAAGTATTCAAAATCATGAAAGGCAAGGACCTACATCCAAGATTACTCTATCCAGCAAAGCTTTCATTTAGAATGGAATGGCAGATAAAGTGCTTCCCAGATAAGATCAAGTTAAAGGAGTTCATCATCACCAAGCCCTGATTATATGAAATGTTAAAGGGACTTACTTAAGAGAAAGAAGAAGATGAAAAATATATGAACAGTAAAATGACAACAAACTCACAACTATCAACAACTGAATCTAAAAAACAAAATCAACAATGAACTAAGCAAACAATAGAACAGGAGCAGAATCACAGAACTGGAGATCACATGGAGGGTTATCAGTGGGAAAGGGGAGGGGTGAATGGGGGAAAGGTACAGGGAATAAGTAGCATAAATGGTAGGAAGAAAATAGGGGGAGGTTAAGTATAGTATAGGAAATGTAAAAGCTGAAGAACTTATATGCATAAAATAAGGTGGGGGAATGTGGGTTGGAGAGGGTGTATAGGGTGGAGGGGAACAAAGGGAGGGGATGGGACAACTGTAATAGCATAATCAATAAAAATATATTTAAAGAAAACAAAATGCAAAAGTAATAAAGGCAAAAAAATCTTAGATAATTCTTATTTTTATCTAGCTCAGGAAGAGGATTATGTTTCCCATTTTTGTTCGATGAAGAAATAAACAATGTTTTTGTAACCATTAAAAAAAAAGAAAATTAGTGGCTGGTCGGTTCGTACCTGGAGCAGTGATTGTCTCTATGGCTTTTCTGGTGGGAATATGTGGAGTATTGATTTTGACTTATTGATTGAAAGGCAACCCACACAGTTCAGAACTTAGGCATTTAGGGAGAACAGCTGACATATGATGAAGTAATTAAAGAGCTAAACTAGTGTTTTTTATCCCTGGAGGTCCTCCATAGGAATACCTTCAGGCAGGACCAAGACTATTCTCAAAAAGCCCTTCAGAGACTTGCAAATGATCTAAAATAGTGTGAAATAAATCCTAGTGTTTCCGATGATTGTGAATGGACAGGATGGATTTAGGTAAGGAGAATGAGAGACCAAGAGGTTACCAGAAAGCTACCTTTATCATGACTGTGACCTTCATAGGTTTCATTCGTTACTCATCATGATTGCGTCACTCACAAGTCTATGAATCAGGCTTCTCATTCATAAATCCTGCAGGTAATAAACTTGTATTCATACGTTTACATAAAAATTCATGCATTTTTTCTCTGTATACTACTCATACATCCACAAGGTTATAGTCTAAAGATTTGGCCCATTAAAAATTGTACAACATTCATATGCTTATGGCATTGGCTAATATTGATAATATGTTTACTCTTCTTTAGTCACCCATGAAGAGGTTCAATAAGCTAACTGAAAAGGATTCTAGTCTTAGAAGATTAGACAAACAAAATGTATAGAAAATATTTTCAGCATATTTCTTAAAACTATCTCAATTTTTAAAATAAAAATACTTATAAGCAAGCAAAAATAAAATAATATTTTAGTAAAAAGAAATTTCTTGGTAAAAAGGATTAAAAGACACAGAGAATCTTTCATGAAAATATATTAAATATCAAGTAAAATTATGCATGTGGCATTTAGTGAATTCTACTGGTTACTAAAACTAGGTCTTATTTTATTCCTAGAACTTATGACTACCCTAATTTTGCATTGATTTTTTTCTTTTAAAAAGACTCCATTTTTTATAAGTTGTTTTAAAATCATGCTTATTATATTTTTGTTAGTAAATTGGACAATATTCACAAACATCAAATTTGGGGAAGCATACACAAGAAGCTAACTGTAATCCAATTCTGCAAACCCTGAAATAAGTGTGCAGTGATGGGGAAATGTGTTTTTACACGATAATAAACTATGAGTTAAAACCGTGGCATTACCATAGAACTAGATCTATTATTGTTCCTAATAATTAGGTATGTGTGAAAGGTCATTCCTCCCACTGTATTCGGTATTGTCACTCCGTACATAGTTTAAGGTGTAAGAATGTGCAACACAGAGCACCGTAGAACAGGTCCGGTAGTACACCAAACCAGGGCCTTACTGCTCCCAGTGTGGTCCTCGGATCATCAGTGTTGACATCCCTCGGGAGCTTGTCAGACTTGCAGAACCGAAGAGTTTTAACTATACAGCAAATGTAAGCACAAAGTACGGAGAGAGTTCCCATGGACCCCCTGCCCCCACACATTCACACCTCCCCCCCTCTGAGCACCCAGCACCACGGTGATACATTTGTTGCGATGGGTGAACCTACATTGGCACGTCATCATCCAAAGTCCACAGTTTATATTAGGGTTTGCTGTTGGTGTTTAGACAAACGCACAATGACATTACTGCATCACACAGAAGAATTTCATGGCCCTAAGATTCCTCCATGCTCTCCCCATGCATCCCTCCCTCTCCCCAGCCCCTGGAAACCACTGATGCTTTTACTCTCATAGTTTTGTCTTTTTCAGAATGCCATGTATTTGGAATTACACAGCATGGAGTCTTTTAACATTGGCTGGTTTCCTTTAGCAACATGCACTCATTTTCCTCCATCTCGTTGCCTGACTGGATAGCTCACTTCTTTTCAGTGCTAAAGAATATTCCGTTATTTGGATGAACTTCAGTCATATTTACCCATTCACCTACTGAAGGAGCTCTTGGTTGTTTCCAAGTTTCGGCAGTTATGAAAGGCTATAATCACGTCTGACTGTAGGTTTTGGTATAGACATAAAGGTTTTAATACCTTTGGATAAATACAAAGTAGTATGATTGCTGGATCATATGGTAAGAGTGTGTCTTGTTTTGGAGGAAACTACCAAACTGTCTTCCAAAGTGGCTGCTCCATTTTTCATCCCCACCAGCAATGAATAAGAGTTTCTATTGTTCCATATCCTTGTCAGCATTTGGTATCCTCAGTGTTGCAAAATTTGGCCATTCTATTATGTGCGCAGTGGTATTTCATTGCTTTAATTTGCATTTTCCCAAAGACATATGATGTGAAACATGTTCTCATACGCTTATTTGCCATCTCTATATTATCTTTGATGAGGTGTCTGTTCATGTTTTTGTACATTTTGGACAACAGTTCTTTAAACAATGTGTTCCTTGCAAATATTTTCTGCCTCTTGGTGCCTTGTCTTCTCCTTCTCTTGACATTGTCTTTCACAGAGCAGGAACTTTTACTTTAAATGATGTCCAGCTTGTCAATGATTTCCTTCATGGATTACACTTTTAGTGTTGTATCATGGATTACACTTTTAGTGTTGTATCTAAAAAATCATCGTACAGATCGTACAGATTTCCTGCTCTGTAACCTCTTTTGTGTTTTCTAATTTTGTGGGCCTGTGGTGCAGTTTGAGTGAGTTTTCACGAAGAGAGTGAAGTCTGCCTTTGGAAGAAGAACGTATAACATGACAGAAGTCTCTTCTTTCTAAGAAAGGGACATGGAAGAAGGCCCTTCCAAGTCTAGGGAAGGAGAGCGAGAGAGACAGAGAGAGCAAGAGATAGAAGAGACAGAGGAAACGAGTTGACAGGCAGGTCACTTCAGGCTTTTCTGGCTCTTAAGAAGTTGGAAGGACAGCGTTCCATAGTTTAGGGGGAAGGAAAAGTAGAGAACGCTGGTGCCTGATCCTGACTCTGATCCTCCAGAGATGGCAGTGCGGTGCTTCTTAGAACAAATATGCTGTAGCTGCATCAGTGCAAACATTTTGATGGGTTTTTAGGCAAATAAAATGTTTGAGTGTTTCAGATCATCTCTGGGCTTCTGTGTGCTGTGGTTGGGATGTGGGAAGGGCTGGGTCCTTGGTGCCCTGAATGGCACGTGGATGGGAGCTTTGCTGCAATGCAGCAGGGCAGCCAGAAGGCCACCTGGGTAAGGGACAGTGTCATATCACTGTAGGAGCTGACACTGAGGACAGACTGAGGTGGGCTGAATGGAGACCTTCTACAATTCCCTTGGTCGTTAGCCCTGGAGTAGGGCTAAATTGGCGGGGGAAGGATGAGGAATGTGCAAGAGGCTAACCCATGAGAGTACTGGCAACATTTAACAGCTGCACCATGGCCCAGGTACCAGGCAAGGACAGCCCCTCTTCCTGCAGGAGGCAAACGGCCCCACAGCAAAGCCACAGGCCTGCATGTTTGGCCAACACAAGGCCAAGAGAGTACTAACTCTTACCCCCACCGGCCCATCCTGGGGGAAATAGGCTGGAGGTAAGAGGTGGCAGGAAGACACCTGAGCACTCAGGCAGCAGGGACTGGGCTCCGCTGAAGGGCCTGCGAAGCCAGGTGTGATGAAATGCCAGGTGCGATGAAATGCCAGGTGCGATGAAATGCCATGGACAGCACCAGCATATTTTGTTTGCTCTGTGCTACCAGCAGGGTGGGATTTTATGGAAACTTTCAATTGTTTGTCGAAAATAAAGAAGACATGTTCGGAGCTTCCGAATAGTAGGAAATCCTTTTGTGATGTTGTTAACATTTGTCGAATCAAGTTGGAGGTTATCCACATATCAACATTAATGGAGGAAAAACTGTGGGGGTTCTGTTTTCATAATCACACATATTTACGAGTCCTCCAAAACGTATTGTCTATGGTTGTGTATTTTGCCATTGCTCTTTTCTTATTGTTGACACTATTACACACGCACCCCCTTCCTCCCTCCCTTTGCCCGACTTCACCCAGCGCCCGCCCCCCTTCCCCTGGCCTTCACCAGGCTATTGTCTGTGTCCATGGGCTGTGCATCTATTTTCTTTGGCCAATCTCTTCACCCTCTTTTATCTAGTGTTCTTGACTCTACATAAAGCCACAAGGACTTTTGTTGAATTTAGCCAAAATTCCTAACTCTTGAATAGGACACGAATATTTTGAAATATGGTGGTTTTCTCTCCTTTTGCACTTCCTTGTTCCTACTGTTCACTGATTTTTGTTCACTGATGTTGTTCTCTCTGTGGAGGAATGATAGTGAAAACACGGAGAGCAGAGTCGTCCTCCCGTGGCTTTCCGTTTCCACAGGCCCACAGTCCGAGAGAACGCAGGCCAGAGCTGTGATGATGTGAAACCTGGGCCCGAATATGACCGTGTTTCCAGGCTACGGGAAATGTGAATGCAGATGCTTTCCAGTCCCCAAGCAGAGAACGTGACTGAGTTCAGTCCCCTCTGCTGCCTAGCCAAGTCTGGGGTGGGAGGGGGATCAGATTGCCTGTGAGAATGGGAATCTGGGGCAGAGGGCAGGTGCATACTAGCTTCGAAGTGAGACTTGGTGTGTGTGTGTGTGGCGGGGTGGGGGATCGTGAGTTTGGAGTTTTAGGTAGCAAGTGTAATTGTGAGCACAGGAATTGTTTACGGATGTCTCGTAAGATGGACAAGCCGCAGGCTCCCGGAGGTCTGACGGCCTTATTCTGGCTCAGAATGATCCTGTGTGCCCGAAGGGGAAAGGAATAGAATATAAACTACAGCACAGATGAGGCTGGAGCTCATTGGCAGCTCCCCATGTTCCTGAGAGTAGCCTGGACATTTCAAAGAGAACAGCTGATTGAAGAAGCTAAGTAATCACAAGTGGGGAAGGAGAAACTAATGATCAGGGACTGAAAGACAGAACTGAGCAAGGGAGGGGGTGCTGCAAAGGAGTAGAACATATACAGGACAGATTGAGAAGTTAATTTGAGATATAGAAAAATAAATGTGTGTATGTATTGAACATGGGGGCTTATAGACTGAGATTTCTACCAGCTACTCTTGCTTGAATTAAAGTGTTATTTTATTAGTAAAAGTAGGTGAGAACTTTAAAATGGAACATTACAATAATAAGAGAACTTTTAAAACAAGTAATATTTTTTTGTTTTTGTTGTTGAGTTGTAGGAGTTATTTTTTAAAAATATTTTATATTTACTTATTGTACTGACTTTTGATTGCTGTTCAGTTACAGTTGTCCCCATACCCCCCCATTACTCTCCCCTGCCCCATCCCCAACCCCCAGTCAGTGCTCCCCATTTTCTGTGCCCATGAGTCTAAAAGAAGGCATCTTTCAAAGTCTCGCTCCTTTGTTCTGACCCACATTCCCAAATAGTGTCCAGTTCTCAAAGATGAATGCACATAATTTGACAAATATGTAAATTTTGTACAGATGTTGTGTGGAAATCTGATTTGCATCTTAACATTATATTGTAAATGTTTTATATGATGCACATTCTTCACATGTATTTCATTGTGTACTAGTCTGTAATATATCAGAATCCACTTAATCACACATTCTAATTTTTATACATGAAGGATATGTACTTTTTGCTATAATAAAGAATGCTGTAAAGGGTATTTAGAGCTTATGGCATTCATGTCTTATTTCTTCCTTATTATCTAGTAATTATTTTTAACTTAAATTACTAGGAAAGGCATAAATGAATCAAAGTATATGCTTATTCTCCAAATGTTTAAATAAGTTTACTGACCTTGAGAGAGAAAGAAGGGGCAAAGAGGGAGGTGTAAGAGAGAAACATCAACTGGTTGTCTCCCATCCTCTCCCCAACTGGGGATTGAACCTACAACCTAGGTATTTGGCCTGACCGGGAATTGAACCCACAAATTTTTGGTGTGCAGGCCATGTTCCAACCAACTTAGCCACCCAGCCAGGGCTGTTCTCCTAATTTTGAATGATTATCACTATGTTACTGATTTGGAAACTCCTTTTTCTTTTTGTTCTTGTTGATTAATTACATTTCACTGAAAACATGTCCATAGTGGGTTTCATCATTTTAAATATTTGCATATTACGGACAATATTTAAAGTGCCAAAGAGGCTTAAAATTGTGCTACACAAAGACATCAGTATAACTCACAGTATAGTAAAAAAGAAGGATGAAGTTTAGAGAGCGGTTGGTGAACCACATTTTAAGATAAGGAAAAAGAGGAAAGCAAGACTGAAAAGAAGATGAATTCAAAAGTGCTAACCTGTTTTTGCAAATGGTAGGATAGAATATTAAAAGCTAATAGTGAAGATTTGTGTTGACTTTTGGAAACAAGTCTTTGTCTTTGCCTACAATATCGTTTGATGTTTGGGTTGGTGGACACAGAAGCCACATCCTGTGAGGTGTTCTTCCCTGTTTCTAGGAAAAAGCTTTATCCTGGGTATCATTTCTCAGCAAAAATAAACTTAATAGGCAAACAAAATAAAACAACTCCGCCCCTCACCCAAATCCCTTACTCTGAAAATAGCTAACGGTGACAAAAATACTATAGTTATTATACATACATACATTATATATATTTACATGTGCAAGTTAAAAATATTTCCCCAACATTCATATACATATTGACCTATATGGACTTATGTTTAAGTAATTAATATTTTTGCTTGAAGGGACATCAGTTCCTCACCAGATTGGAACATTTTTTTAAACTATCATTCATATTATCTTCTTGAAGCTTCAAGATCATAAAAGTTGTGGGCTTTATCAGTTTCAATGGTTCTTTAATGAATTAGGATTCAAAAGAAGACCGTGTAGAAAGATATCAACATTACTGTTGGTCATTACTTGGTGTTCAGTTATAAATTGGAAAAGGAGGGACATTTTTATTGATATGGATGCTGCTCAGACTTTCTGTGTGATAAATTATTTGCAATTTCCTCAGCATTTCAAAGGTGAGTGTCTTCAGACTAGAATTCCTAAATAAATCACTGTTCTAGGGAAAAAATCCCACCCAAATCCAAATTTTTCAATTTTCTAATTTTGGTCCATATTTGTTAGGTAATATAAAGGGAAGTGGACCTACTGCCAAGTGGCTGCTGGGTTTTATAGCATCTTAGAGAATTAAGCTGTGTGGTGGGCCAAGCTCACATAATTCCGTGGCAGTTTGTCAGTGGGTGTGGACAGAAAGCCAAGGGTATACCTGGTCCGAGTGAGGATGAGCATCAATAACCCCTTCAACACTGATCCCAGGGTTTGGAGCAACAAAATCCACCCGCATAACACCTAGGTACACTGACCAGCCTACGTCTCAGATTCTTCCTCCTGCTCTGGGGGAGGGAACCGTGTTTCTCCTCTGAGTCATTGGCCCATGTTATTAAAGTGAAGCACAATTAAGGCTGTTTCAGCCCAAAGTCACAGTTGGCCACATCATAACCCATGTGCTTGCGTCTGTGGAAACAGGAGTGGAATCCACCTGGATGAATGCTCTTTCCTATTTCTATGAAATGGTATCTCTTAGTTAGAATGTCCCAAGAAAATGAATGGGAAAAACAAAACCAAAACAAGTAAACAGTCGTCCAACCCAAATGTTTCACTCTGACACTCATGATACTAATGCATGTAGGAAATAGTAATTACTGAATATACATTTGCAAATATATTCACAGGTAGATTTGTGCTTCTACATAATCTTGATCCCTTTTACTTAGCAGAACAAAATAAATTTATATAACTTCTCTTTTTCTGAGAAAATAACACAACTTCCAGCTGAGCCACTTTTAAAGATCTTATTCATATGATTAACCCCAATTAAACACAATTTAATTCTACAGCTCTGTAGAATGGGAACTAGCAAAGAGAGGTTTTCAGTTTGCTTTCGTTATCTAACAAACCATCTCGAACATTAGCGACTTAAACAGCAACTTTTTTCACCCACGATTCTTTGGTTCCGCTAGGCAGTTGCGACCCCAGCCAGCTTGGTGGGGGCTGGGTTGTCTGGGGGGCCCACACTCTTACGTCTATGGCCTGGGCTGGCACAGCGGGGCCTTTCTTTGTGTGCTCTATCGTTCCGGGGCCAGTTCACACGGTGACAAAAAAGCTCCCGGCAACAAAGAGCCAGCCCCCAGGTACAATCCCCCTTCACTCCCCGGCTGGAATCACATCTGTCGCTGACTACTGCGTGCAAGTCACATGGTGAAACCACGACTCAAATGGCAGAGAAACAGACTCCAACTCTTGATCGAAATTAATGAAAAATAGTATGGCTATTATTATTTTTTTTTGTAGTAGTTGTTTTTTGTTTGTTTGCTTGTTTTTTTTTTTAAGTATCTACCACCCAGAAAATGTTGAGAGAGGCACCAAGAACTGGGAAGTTACCTGTGAATGAATTTTCTTTTCCTTAAACCTGCAGGCTTTTCTGTGAATGGGACTCACTTGGCTTTGGGTTTTGTAGAGAGTGGGGAGGGGTTCTCTGGGCTGCGACTGTACACAGATGCCTAGGAATCTAAATCAGGCTAAGATTATGATGTCCGTTCCTGAATTAGAGCTTTAAATTGCTGCAGTTGAGAAGACATATCTCTACTCCACTCAGAGACACAATATGGAAACTATGTCTTTAAGGTATAAAATTGCCTTGTCAGGCACCATCAAGCTGGGCTGCCAGTGGATCCCCAGAGGCCCTTGCTGCCAACCCCAGGAGTTGATGTCTTCTGGTCTTTGCTCTACTGCTGATCACACCAACCGGATAGCTCTGTGCAGCCCAATCCGAGACATACCACTTAACCTGGCCACACAGATCAGTAGGTTGTTGGGACTGCCTCCAGGACAGTCAGCTCTTCCTGGGAAGGTGATGAGGAAGAGCTACAACATGGCCCATGAGTGTTTGTGTTGTGAGACCTCTCCGCTACCAGGCTTCTCTTGGCCAGACTGTGGTGAGTTCTAAAGCAGAGAAAGAAAGCCTGCTAGATTCTAGGTCATTGTGCCTCTGTGTATCTCCAAAAAATACATTAAATGTTAGATTTACAGGCATGCTTATTTATTTTTGTAGATGTGGACATGGTTACTTCTTATTTCCACCTGATACTGGATTGGAGTGCAAATTGGGTAGAATAGTGTATTAGTGGAGATCAGATTTCCGGGCATAGGTGTGGGAGGGGTCTAGAACATCTGGGTAAGGACCTTTCCCAGAGTTTGGTATTTGTATTATTTCCAGAGAGAAGCCTTAATCACAAGCATCCATGTTACCCCCCCCCCCATAAAATGAGGTTGTAGGTGCGATGCCTGTGGTGCTTCTGAGATGCAGGCACGCTGAGAATTCTGCGCGCTGGCCTGCAGCGCCACCTGCTCTCCCCTCTGCGGGCTTTTTATCCCCACCCCGAGGGTGAGAGCTATCTGACCTATGTAGCCTCAGGCTCAGAGCTGCCTTCGCTCCAAAGGAAAAATGACTTTGTAAAGTGCTTGTCCTAGATTTAACCTCACTTATCATGAATTACTCATCGATGACCAATCAATTATTTAATACGATGACCAAGCTTCTCCTTCTAGTATCTCATTTTTGGTACCTAGGGTTCCACTTTGTTCTCTTGACTCTTTCTTCCTGCATTTGTGATGTCTGTACTTTCGACCCTTCCATGACTTCAGAGACTGGTCTCTGTACCCCAGTGTTGAAATGGAAGCCCAGTTACTCACTCTGAGCCTTCTTTCATCCCTTCTGCTCCTTTGCCTTGGATGCATAAGATGCCCAGTTTTTCCCTACGTTCTTTTAGGAACTCCAACACATCCTGCATGGTGAATCTCTCTTTACTCAGACTGTTTTCCTGAATGGTCACTGTTAATAATATTTATTTATTGTCCAGACATCATCAATATGTTTTGTCTGTAGGATGGGTCTCCTTCCTGAATCCACTAGGTGGTCAATTCTCCTCTCACTTGCCACATTCTGGTGCCAGGGCTGGGGGTCAGAGCCTTAGGTCTGTTCCATTTCTCAGTTGAGCCCCATCTGTATGTGCTTGGTGCTGTGTGCCATCAACATATACCAGCACCAAATTGTTACCTGTGCTAGTTCTGTGTAGACAAATGCTGATGAAACCAGGGAAGTATATTTTGTAGACAAGTTTTAGTCAGGGAAATGCTCAGAATGTTAAAAGAACAAAAGAAATAGTTCAGAATCATCAAGGAGAAAATACGTTTTCTTTAAAAAATATGTAATAAACTTGTTACAACAGTATCTTGCTCTTTCAAAAGCTCAGATATTTATGATGCACCTGACCAATTAAAAACATTAGTATATCAATTAATGAGCTTATATTTTGTTTCATTAAATTTGCATCTATGCCTTTTCTGACCACTCACGGTCTAGAAGAATAGTCCAAGGAATTTACAAATTGAATGGATCACTTGCACACTATTAAAATGATTGACGTTGCCTGGGCTTCTTTACTGGTGCCCATGCCTACCATATAAATTTACCAAAGCAATTATTTAAATGACCACATTAAATTTTAGATGTTTTCCTTTGGAAGGATAGGAGACCCCTTGCATTAATAGGACCACTCTTCTGGATGCTTAGAGTAAAAAAGGAATTATTCCCTCTCCTCCTTGAGATGCTAAGACTTATTGCTATACCTGTGTCTTATACATGGTCGTACTAAAGAATTGAAATTATAGTTTGTCTTACATGGGTACTTTTTTTTTTAATTGTATAAGAATGCGCAAAAATGCTGAATTCTGTAAATGGGGAGAGATCTATTATAGATTTCACTGAGAAAAATTATAAGTATGACTTTCTACCTGGTTTTACAGTTATTGTATTTTACATAAATTAGCCAGCCAAATGGCGCCACAAATTTTGCTTTTCACTTTGTAGTTGCTTCTTTAAAAAGCTTATGTAAGCAGTTTAATGTGTCCACAATTTTCTCCAAAGTGTGAATATGAAAATGAGCTCATAAATTAAAAATTCTAGCTCTGTAGCACAATGTCATATTTAATCATTTGTAATAATATACATTTAATTCCTACTGAGTGTTAAACATTCCATAAATCAAGATCCACCTTTAAGTAAATGTTTCAATATTTGAGTGAACACCTAGATCACTCATGGATTTTTAGACTGTGAAAAAAATTCTTATAATGTAAATACATAATAATATAAAATTTGTATTATTTGAATAAAATCTCTGCAGAAAAATCTCTATTCAGAAAGAGTTTCCCTAATGTTATGTAGACTACATTACAAAAGAGGATAAAAAAAGCACAAAAATAATGACAACATTTGATTCAAAACAAGGCTAGATAATGTAAAATTATAAGTAGCCTTCTGATTTCAATTGTTTTAGAATAAGCTAAATCCAAATAAACATGAACAGCTCTAAAAAGAGTTGATATTAAAATCCCTGCACTGTAAATATTTAGGCAATAAACAATGTCTGATTTTCTCAAATTTTATTTCATATCACAGCCCGGAGATAGGTACCTGTATATCTCCATATTCCCCAAGGCAGCCTGCTGTAACTCCTGAGGCAACATGTGATATTAATTCAGTGTAGCCTCCTGAATTTTGGGAAATTTGGATGCAGACCACATAGTTTATTTGTTGTATGTTTATGGTTTTAGTCAAAGGATTAAATGATTGATTTCTGAAAGAGCTGTTTATCTCCTTCCTCTTTAAAACTAAACATTTGTTTTCTTCTATTTATATAGCAAATGATGCATTGTGAACCAGTTTATACATTTATAGAATCACATTACTTGCTATTGACGTTAGACTATAACATACTTCCTTCTATGAGAAAGAATGAGGCATTTGACTTGAATAATGTATCTTACATTACTTCAGAAAAGCAAGAATATTTTGTGCTTTGGTACACATTTTTTGCAAAGATTAATCCAAGGGGACTGCATGTATCTTGAAAACCAAAACACTAGTTATTCTCTTTCTGTTTGCTATTAATGGGAGACAATTTATGATAGTGCAATTCAAACTTTTCCCTCAGTTTTTCTGTTTGCATTAAACATATATGTGTGTTCTGCCCCTGGAGTTGGGAAGTGTATGCTGTGCTGTGGTTAATCTAACATGAGAAAGGGCATGAGTAAAAGTTAGAGAGTACTGGAGACGTGGTTGATTATTCTCAAGCTGTACCATCAGACCTTGGTTAATTTTGACCCATGGACATGAACTAAGAGAGGCGGACTGCTGGAAGGAATGGGGATATCAGGAGAGGGGCAAAGGGGGGAAATTGGGGTAACTGTAATAGCATAATCAATAAAATATATTTTAAAAAACAGGTTGCAGATGGAAAAAATATTTTTCCTAAAATATAATTTATGTACAATATTATATTAGTTTCAGGTATACAGCATAGTGATTCAACATTTATATACTTTAGCAGGGGTGTCAAACTCATTTTCTCTGGAGGCCATATCAGCCTCACAGTTGCCTTCAAAGGGCCGAAATAATTTTAGGACTATATAAATGTAACTACTCCTTAACTGTTAAGGAGTTGAAATTACATTCTGTCCTTATATTTATATTTTTATATATACTTTATTATATATAATAATATATATTATTATACATAATGTATATTATTATATATAATAATACATATATTTATACATGCTATTTATATATAAATATATAACCATATATATTTATATATATGCTGCACCTCCTTCTTCATCCATTTATCTATCAATGAGCACATAGTTCATTTTTATTTCTCAGCTGTTATAAATTATAAGGCAATGAATATAAGGATATGCATATTAATTTTTAATGGTTCTCTTAACAAAATATAGTTAGTCCTCATTTCACTTTATGAATAGGTTTTTGGAGACTGCCACTTTAAGTGAAACAATGTATAAAAAAAAAAAACAAGTTTTGCCATAGTCTAAAAAGCGTTTTGCCGATGTAAAGAGTTAAGTTCCTACGGCATATTTCTAGCCACAGAAACCTCACCAAACGTCGAATAAGTAAAGAACCCAAACACTTCTAACATTAGACATTAAAATGTGAGCTATCCATATATTTAATAAAGACTAATACAAACAAGTAAGGTTATTATTTTCAACCTGGTTATTCCAGTACAGGGTCATGAGTGGCCGGAGCCTGTCCCAGCAGTTCATGGAGCAAAGCAGGACTCACCCTGGACAGGACCCCCTTCCACTGCAGGGCTCACATACACCCACCCCACCCCCCACGGATTGGGACAATTGGGACATGTCTGTTGACTTCACATGAGTATCTTTGGGATGTGGGAGGAAATGAGAGTGCCCAGAGAAAACCCACATAGCCATGGGGAGAATGTGCAAACTCCATACTTACAGTGGCACTGGCCAGAAATAATTTTTTTCATCAATGCTACAGTGAAATAGCATTCAATGGAACAACTTTATTCCAGGGCCTGCTGTACTTAAGACAATGAAACATATTTTATCAAAGTCTTCCCAAGGTAGTCATTGAGATTACTTGTTTTTACTACAAAATGTAACTGTTCATCTACTATGATTAAATTTCAAGCAGTTGCAAAGACACAGTACTCGGAGATTGGGAGTTACAGAGTTTAGGACTCTTTGGCTGCAAATAAAAACTAGGAAAAAAATTGATAGAATTTAAGCAAACTGAAAGCATTTATTACCAGCTGTAAGGAATGTCTCATAAACCCCAGTGTCAGGAGCACAGCTGTGGCTGGAACCAAGGCCGCAAATACTCCCAAGGCCCCTTCCGTGGGTCTTTCCCCTCACTTCCTCTCTGCATAGCATGCTTATGTTTCGCCTTCTGAAGACCTTAGTTGAGATGGCGGCAGGCAAGCTGCTTCTCCCTGGTCTCAGGATATGAAGTTCATGGGCTCAGTGCCACAGAAAGCTTGGCTCCATGGGTCAGCCTCAATTCAGTTTCCTGTCTTGGATCAGGGGTGTATTCATGGTCAGTTAGAAATAGCCTTGGGGGTTTAAGTGGGGGGGGTAAATGATAATGGAAAAAATACAATAAAAAAGATTAAAAGTAACAGAAATAGTCTGGCCATGGGGTAGAGGATACCTGTCCCCATCGCCGGAAATGGGGCGTGGTCACAGGAGGAGGGTAAGTCACTGTGGCCGAGAGGATGGATGCCCCGGAACGTTTCTGCTGTAGGAACTGTGTGGGAGAGTAAGAAAAAGGTGGGGAGTACGGAATGTAAATTTTATATACTTGAATTTTTTTTCAGGAATCAGTGTTTCATTTTGCTCATTCTTTTTCAGATTTTCCACTTCTTTGTGTGTTTTGAACAGAGCTAGGAAAGGGGGCCATTGGCCCTAATTACAGTAGGGTTTTTGGCAGGGAGTATGTGCCTTAACCTGTGTGTGTGTGTGTGTGTGTGTGTGTGTGCGCGCGCGCGCGCAATGTGAGGCTTACCCATAGTGAGGGATGTGTAGTGGCAAGATATCAAGCACTGGACTCTAAAGACCTATATTTAAATCTGGTCTATGCCAGTTACTAGCTGTGACAGTGGCCAAGTTATTTAGCTTCTGTATTGCTCAGGATGACTAAGCTGTGCAATAACAACAAGTGATTTTTAAACTCTCAGATGTACACATATTTTCCCCTCATGTTATAGGGTCACTGAATGCCCGCTGCCTCATACTGTCCTGGGACTCACCACCTGGAACTTGTCAGTAACGTGGCAAAGGGACAAAGATCTCTGGAGGATTATTTGTCACCAATTAAATCTTACAGTGCATTGCCCAGAAAGAATTAAAATGTCTCACCCCACTGGAAAGAGGAACAGGGCCACAAACCAATCATGTCCTTAGAATGCAGAGAGGCGCAACTGCTTGCGGAACAGCATGAGTGATGACACAGTTTTCTGAGCATCAGTGTTTTCATAAATAAAATCAAAATGTTGAAAATAAAACATGATAATATGTGTAACTATCTGCTAGGAAGAGTACCTTGTATGTGATAATTTTAATGAAAGGCAATTATTCATGCCATCTATTATTCTCATTAGGATACCTAAGCTTGGGGAGATCGGAGCATGTTGGAATGCAGTGCAGAAAGAATTAGGCAATTCGCAGGCGATGCCAATCCGTGGGCTCATAGTCCTAGTCTGGCCCACTGCCAGCTTTTGTAGCTAAAGGGTATTATTTATATTGGAAACATGGTCATCCCCATTCATTGTTCAGTATCAATGGCTATTTTCACTCTAAAGCGGCAGAACTGAGTATCAGCCACAAAAATTATATGAACTCCATGTGCCCCTTTGGAGCAAAAGTATAATGATCCCTGTTTTAAAGTAACAGCAAGTAGTTAACAAAGATACCTGTCTTGGTTTGCGCTCCCTTGAAAGTGGAGCCTGAGACAAGGACCCGGATGCACAGAGTGTATGTCAGAGATGATCCAGGAGGCAGGAAGAAGGAGCAGGTGAGACGAGACAGGATGTAGATGTCCAATTAAAGTAGCTGCTTTCATTTGTGCAGCAACCAGGTTCTATTGAGAAGTAGATAGAATGTCTACTTCAGTTCTCACAATGGTCAGCTTGAGGGACAGAAAGCAGGAGCATTGACCCACTGGTCCCTGTCCCCCAATAGGTAGGGCTTGGTACTGGGAGCATTAGCCCAGCACTTCTGGCTGTGCGAGCACATGGGGCGAGGGGTTTTGTAGTGTTGGAGAGTGTTCCGGGTAGGAAACTATGTGGAGCTTGTGTGAGTTGGGTTAGGTGTCCGTGGGAACTTGTGCGGCGCTGTCTGTCACAGCTGAGGCTGACATTGGAGGAGAAACTGGAGGACAGGCCACGGAGAGCCAGAGGTCTTGCATTATCTGCCATAAACAGATCTCTCTTCCTCTGCGTTCTCATTCGGCTCTTGAGTAAATTCCATTGACCACAGTTACGATGTGCAGCGCACGGAGGATGGAGCTATGAGGAAAGATTATTTCAGCACTGGCACTGGTGCTTGTAATCCGAGTTTAAAGGGGTAATAAAAACAAGCGCTCAGGAGGTGCTAAGTGATGAAAAAGATCATTTACTATTTCTAGTGACTTTTTTTTTTTTTTTTTACCGTAAAGGGTAAGTAGTGCCTATCTGATAATAACTATTATATACTCTGATTCTCTTGGGTCTGATAGCACTGCCACTGATAAAAAAGCCCCTGTTTGTCTTTGTTAGGGATATATACAGCTGAAATCGAGAGGGCATTTGTTACATTGCAGATACCATCAGCCCTTGCCTAAATTTGTATTGCAATTGAAACCAATAATTTCCAAATACATGGCTTTAAAAAAGAAATACAACCATGTCAAATCAACCTGGAGATGAGTGTTATGAGGAAAAGAAAACCAAATTGAAGAGCTTATTCATGCTTCATGGAAGGAAACGATAATTTTTTTTTCTCTAACCTCAGTGAAGGAGACAAGATGAAGCCGTAAGTCTGAGTCAGATTATTGAGGGCATTTATCTGCTAGACTTGGCTCCATTAGTGATTAAAAATGATCTTCTCTGTTTTTTTTTTTTTTTAAGGAGCAGTATAAAGAAAATTAAATTTTTCTGTACTTCTGGATTTTAAGGGCTGGCATCTTTTAGTTTATTGAGTTTTAATTCAGACTTTAAAATCACAATATACTAGGTAAACAATAGTGAGAAGACAAAAATGTTTTTGTTTTCAAAATAATTGTGTTTGAAATATTATTACCCAGTTGTCTTTGTGGGGAAAGAAGTAAATATGAGGAGGCCCCCCCAAACAGAATTATCTTCTGGAGGGCAGACCCCTTGTTGTACATGCTTCCCCTTTTAGGTGAGTGTTCTAGGAACCCATCAGTATCAGTGGGCCAGCTGGCGTTGGTGTGAGAGGCTGTTTGTCTTCAGTGAATTTTTTTGAAGACTTTTAGCATATTTGCCCATTTCATGATGGGTGACTTACTAACGCACCTGCCCACACTGTGCTGAGTGTTCAGCAGCTTTTGACCAAAAATAGCATGTCTTCCAAGCCCCACCCTCCCTATTTACCTGACCTCACCCCAAAGGATTTTTTTATTTGTTTCCCTGGATGAAAAAAGTCCTCAGAGAGAATGGTTTTGCTGATATAGAAGAGGTAAACAAAAAATGACAGAAGCACTTAAAGAGCATCCACACTGACAAGTTCAGAAACTGTTTTGGGCAGTGGAAAAATACCTCGCTAGGTGTATTGCATCGAATGGAGAGGACTTGGTAGGTGACTGAAGTTTACACATGCAAGAATAATTACACAATTTTTTATAAATAAATTCTGTTTTTTGGGTCCTACCTTGTATAACTATGGATAAAATTTAAAGGAGATAATAACAATTCTCATATGAAATGATTAATAATACTAAAACTTTTATCGATACTAGATCAGTTGCATAAAGGAAGACATGAACGCATGAGTATGCAATCCAAGGTGATGTGCGATGTCAAGGAAACCCTGCGTAGCCCTTCCAAAGATCTCTGTAGTTCCGATGAAAGCCCTTAAGAACTCCCATCCCCCTTAAAGACACTCTCTGCCCACCCACATGAGTCCCCTCACTGAGGCCGTAGGCACCATGCTCCTTCTGTGGTCCTGCGCGATCTTTTTTCTCTCCAAGGTACGTAGCTGGTCAGAGCCTGCCAAGGTCCAAGGTCAGCGCCACTTCTCCTGAAGCCCCTTCCACTGGGAATGAACCCATATTGTAGATAGGCTAGCCATGACTCTAACTAACACTCTGTACAAGAACTTTACTTCTACCTCATACTTTTCATGTGTATATATACCTTGATCTCCTAAATCGATCTAAGTCCCTGGAAGGGAGCAAGCATTTCTTGAACAAGTTTTCTTTCCCCTCTTTCAACCTGTTGCTAGACTGAATGTTTCTATTGGCTGCATATGTACTGTTCTTTTGCGAGTTAGTCAAGAGTTATTTTGATTAATGATTTGGTCATCTCGTTATTTTATTTTATTTTTTTATTTTATTTTATTTTATTTTTTTATTTTATTTTATTTTATTTTATTTTATTTTATTTTATTTTATTTTATTTTATTTTATTTTATTTTATTTTATTTTATTTTATTTTATTTTATTTTATTTTATTTTAATACAAGCCTAAAAGCGCCTTTGCCCTATATTCACATGCAATTAAACAATAGGTGTGGTTTTCATTCTTTCACTTAAAAGATGAAAAATTTGTCTTCTATGACAAGCAAATATACATGCGGTTATTCTCTCCGTTTATCTTGACTATCTTTTTAACTCCAGATCTGCTCATCTCCTTCACAGCACAGGTGGAAAGCAGTGTTCTCCAAATTGGCTGTGTCTAAAAAAATAAAACTGTGGGTGCTTATTTAAAATATGGACTTTAATATCTACCCCAGCCCTACTGAATCAGAGGTTTCAGAAGAGGCCTGGAATCTGGATTTGTACCTAGGAAACAAGTTGGTTCTTAAACACCTACAAATTTGAAATCCGCTTGCTTATGGAAACTCTGAGCGGGTTTCTTTTTCACCACTGAAATAAGCACACGAACAGTGGGGGTTGGATGAGGTTCCGTAAATATGATGACCGACTATATCGAGGGAAGGCCATGGAACACAGAAAACCCTTAACAAAATGCACTGGAGATATTTGTATTCTCTTATGATGCCACTTTATAAAATATTCTTCTGAAAATTTAAAAGAAAACAACGAGTAAATCAGTAAGAATCCCCTTCGGAGAGCTGCAGCCCTACAGTGGTTCTGGGACTGTCTGAGTTCATTGGCTCGTCCCCACCGCCGTGGTTCAAGGTCAAGGTCAGCTTCAGGGGAGGTGTGTTGCCATGCCCTGTCTTTTCTTCTAGGAAGTTTAATATCAAGTGGCCCAATAAATCAAGAATACTTTATCTAATATTAGTTTGTTAACAATACAAATTAAATTTGGTATCCACTTTCATCATTTCTATGCCTCGAAAATTACTTTTAGTTAGTTCCTCTGGGAATTTTATAGACAATCACTTTCTGCCTGTCTGTCTGTCTGTCTATCTACATATCTGTCATCCAGCTACCACCTTTTTTGTAATATTTGTAAATAAATATTTACTAATATTTGTAAACAAATATTTACAGCAGATAATCCAGTTATTTCTCCAAAAGGCCTGGCTTCCACGTATTTTCTTGCAGAGCACACAACCCTGTGTTTATTTTTCTAGGCTTCCTGAGGAGTCTCTTATTTCAGGTTCTCTAAATAAACATATGCAGTTTCATATTAGACATGGGTTTTCTTCCGGTGGATAAATTAATTAATTAAGTTAATTGAATGAACTAAATATTTTGGTACTCCATAAAGCTCAGGTTTGTCTTCCTGATTTAATTCAGAAAAGTAGAATTTTCTGACCGATAGATGTAGGACTAACTGATGGTTGCCAAAGGGAAAGGGGTTAGAGGGTGGGAACAAATAAAAAAAGAAATAGAGTTCGAAGGAGTTCTTGAATTCATCAGAGTTATATAAATATCTAACTTGTCAAGAGCCAACAAATAAATGCATCCTATGTGTCTATGTATCTAAGTATCTCTGTATCTATCATTTTTCTATTTCAGATGTTCAACAACACTAAACCAAATGAATCTTCAACAATAATAATATATTTGCTATTTAAAAATATTAACTTTCTTGCATTTGTTCCCTAGAAATTATTTAAATACTTATGATGATATAGGTATAAGTACTCAAGTAAAAATATAAAGTCAATCTTCTGATTATACTAAAGGGTTTTTTTTAAAATACATATTAACTTTCCCTCTATGGTTCATCTTGTCAGATTATCAGAAAGGTAGATTGATATATAAGTTCTAATGTGTATTACTTTTTCATTTTAAAATACATAACAGCTTCGCATTAGTTTTCCTAGGCTTCTAGGACTCAGATTATGGATAGAACTAACCATTTGCTTGATAGCATCTTGGAGATTTGCACTCAACCCAGTAACTACTAACAGCACTAGGCTATCCTGAGGCCTCCACAACTCTCATAGTTCATAGGAACCTAGCATAAGTTTCATGAGATTTACTAGTATTTAAAGGACTCTTCGGAACTTTTCGTAAATGTTAGAAATCCTGGATAACTGAAGTAGAATCCTGTTCAGCCCTTGAAGGGACAATGCGTGTGGTTCCATTTACCATGTTGCTGAGAATATTTCTTTGGACCCGGTATGATTTCTCTTTTATCATTAGCCTTATAAATGATGTAATCACAAAACAAAGATAGCAGATATGTATTTAAAAAAAAAACAGATTTAGTGGGAAATTTTAATTAAGTAGGATGTGAAGACAACTGAAAGCTACATAGAAAAAAATCTGGTTCATTTCACAGTAATCAGAATTTTATAATTATTTGGACCCTTGGTAATATTAAGTCTGGGAAAATTTCTTTTTTCTCACCTGGTTTGGCCATAGCTTAAATTGTGGTAATAATACCTACTTTCAGGTTTGGCATAAGGTCTAAACAAGATAATGTGAGCTTAACCCCCAGCACACTGCCTGCCACAGCGTAATGAATGGATACCATTATGTATAGCAGTGTGTATTCTTTGGAGGTACATTTCATCCAACAAAAGAGAATGGAGCATATTAAAAGAAACACTTTGATGGAAATATTTTATGGGATATGTTCAGTTCTTCTTTTTTAAGATACTGCTACGGGTTCCAGTTCCAAAATGATTTGTTGCCTTTGCGTGGATCTTGCCTCTTTAGTCATTTTTCCTCATCTGCCTTAACACACTGTCATGGAAGCTCTCTAAGTTTCACAGAAAACAAACCTCAGAGGGCCACTATTGTTCCCAGGCTTTGCAGGTGAGACGGAAAAAGAACAACAGTTCAGTGTGGAGAGGAGTATGAAAACTATCACAGCTTTGGAGATGTGGTTTGATGCAG